>JAKSZT010005175.1:541401-766242 GCA_026826555.1 Tolypeutes matacus
GAAAGGGAACAGAAGGAGTGTTGAAGGAAGTTATGGCTGAAAACTTCCCAACTCTATTGAGAGAGATGGATGTGCAGATCCAGGAAGCACAGTGCACCCCAAATAGTATAAATCCCAACAGGCCAACTCCAAGACATATACTTGTCAAAATGTCCAATGCTCAAGGCAAAGAGAAAATACTCAAGGCAGCAAGAGAAAAGAGAACCATCACATACAAGGGAAGCACAATAAGATTAAGTGCTGATTTCTCAGCTGAAACCATGGAGGCAAGAAGACAGTGGTATGACATAGTCAAAACACTAAAAGAAAAAAACTTCCAGCCACGAATTCTCCATCCAGCAAAATTGGCATTCAAAAATGTTGGAGAGTTCAAAATATTCACAGATAAACAGCAGTTAAGAGAGTATGTCAAGAAGAAACCAGCACTTCAAGAAATACTAAAGGAATCACTACATGTTGAAAGGAAAAAAACAAAGGAGAGAGAGATGGAGGAAAGTTTAAAAACAACTGAAAAGTCAAAAAGAGAAACAAAAAACATATGACATACATTAACCCTAAGAAAAAATGGCTGAAGTAAGAAATTCATTACAAGTAATAACACTGAATGTTAATGGATTAAATTCACCAATCAAAAGACACAGATTGGCAGAATGGATAAGAAAATATGATCCATCTATATGCTGTCTGCAAGAAACCCACCTTCGACCCAGGGATTCAAGGAGGCTGAAAGTGAATGGCTGGAAAACCATTTTACAAGCTAGCAATAGCCAAAAAAGGGCAGGAGTAGCTATTCTAATATCAGACAAAATAGACTTTAAATGCAAAACTATTGTAAGAGACAAAGATGGACACTACATATTAGTAAAAGGAGTAATCTCTCAAGAAGAGAGAACAATCATCAACATTTACGCACCTAATCGAGGTGCCTCAAAATATGTGCAGCAAATTCTGGAAAAACTAAGAGGAGAAATAAATGCCTCTACAATTATAGCAGGGGACTTCAACACACCACTATCATCATTAGACAGAACATCTAGGCAGAGAATCAATAAAGAAACTAAGGCACTCAACAATACATTAGAAGATTTGGACTTAATAGACATAGACAGAACACTACACACAAATACAGCGGGATTTACATTCTTCTCGAGTGCACATGGAACATACTCCAAAATAGACCACATGCTAGGCCACAAAACAACACTCAATGAATTTAGAAAGATTGAGATTATACAAAGTAATTTCTCTGACCACAACGGAATGAAGTTGGAAATCACTAAGGGCCAGAGAAGCAGGTTAGGCACAAGGATATGGAAGTTAAACAACACACTCTTAGACAAACAGTGGGTCAAAAAGGAAATCTCAAAAGAAATCAGTAACTACCTTGAAACTAATGAAAATGACAACACAACATATCAAAACCTATGGGATGCAGCGAAAGCAGTCCTGAGAGGGAAGTTCATAGCCATAAATTCATATATAAAAAAAGAAGAGCTAAAATTGAAGACCTAACTGCACACTTGGAGGAACTGGAAAAACAACAACAAACTAAACCTAAAGGAAGTAGAAAGCAGGAAATAACAAAGATTCGAGCAGAACTAAATGAAATAGAGAATAAGAAAGCCCTGGAAACAATAAAAAAAAACAAAAGCTGGTTCTTCGAGAATATCAACAAAATTGACAAACCCTTAGCCAGACTAACAAAGAAAAAGAGAGAACAGATGCAAATACATAAAATAAGGAATGAGCAAGGTGATATCACTACTGACCCCACAGAAATAAAGAGTATCATAAGAGGATACTTTGAAAAATTATATGCCAACAAGAATGACAATTTAGAGGAAATGGACAAGTTTCTAGAAACCCACAAACAGCCTACATTGATGAAAGAAGAAATAGATGAACTCAACAGCCCAATTACAAGTAAAGAGATAGACTCAGTCGTTAAAAACCTCCCAACTAAGTAGAGTCCAGGACCAGATGGCTTCACAGCTGAATTCTACCAAACATTCCGGAAAGAGCTAACACCAATTCTACTTAAGCTCTTCCAAAAAATAGAAGTAGAAGGAATATTACCTAACTCATTCTATGATGCCAACATTACCCTAATACCAAAACCAAATAAAGATACCACAAGAAAGGAAAATTACAGACCAATTTCTCTAATGAACCTAGATGCTAAAATCCTTAACAAAATACTTGCTAATCGCATTCAAGAACATATCAGAAGGATTATACACCATGACCAAGTGGGTTTCATCCCAGGTATGTACGGATGGTTCAATATAAGAAAATAAATCAATGTAATACACCACATAAACAAACTGAAAGAAAAAAATCACATGATCTTCTCTATAGATGCAGAAAAAGCATTTGACAAAATACAGCACTCTTTCCTCATAAAAACACTACAAAAGGTAGGAATAGATGGAAACTTTCTGAAAATGATAAAGGGTATATATGAAAAACCCAAAGCTAACATCATTTTCAATGGTGAAATCCTATATTCTGAATTTTTGAATCTATCCCTTCATCTTCCTCATACTCCCAATGTCATACAACATATCGACTAGACACTTCACATTTATTTCTTTCACCTGGGAGGCTTTTCTTTAAATGCATATTCCTGGACCTCATTTTTTACTTAATTTATCAATTTCTAAAGAAATATCTCAAAATCCCTATTTTGCATATAAACCTCCACAAGGCAATTCTGATATATAATCTGCTTTGGGAATTAATGGACAATAGTAAGAGTTTCCCGACCACTATGCCTGTCTCCAGTTTTTTGGCTGTAGCTTATTTTCTACACTAACAAATAATTAATAAAAATATGTTACAATACCACTTTCTGTTTTAAAAGTATTCACTATATGCCTTTTGAGTGAGGGATAAAGTTTAAGATCCTTCACATGGCATTCAATTATTTTTATAATCCAAGCCCTTGAAAAAATTGTTTCCCTTGACCCTGCACCCGTGTCACATCCACATAGAATTTCCTTCATGCACTCATCAGTGTCCCTATTTATTTAGCATATACTTAGATTACCTTTTGTGTTTTCTGAATCTGTTAATTTCTACATATTTTTAACTGCGATAATTGCATTCATTACCATTTCTTAAATCTCCCAAAAGTGTTACCACCAAATAAAGAAGAAATAAATAAAATTAAAAGGTCAAAACGGTTTCATTTCAACTCCACTCCCAAAATTTTCATTTTATACTTAATGTATGTTATATTTAAATGTATTTCTTATTATTTCTGTGGACATCCACTGAGGTAATGGAAAAGGCAAATGAATCACTGCTGATAGACTTTGTTCTCACAGGATTTACAGATCAGCCAGAGTGGAAAAATTTCCATATTCCCAATTTTCTTAGTGATATATCTTATCACCATTGTGGGGAACTAGGACAGATTGCTTTCATCTCAAAGAATCCTCACTGTAACTCACATATGTACTTATTCCTTGGGTGCTTAGCCTTTGTGGGTGCTTGGCTATCATCCACAGTGATCCACAAGATGCTGCTCAGCTTCTTAGCCAATAATTGAATGTATCATACAACTTTTTTTCCTTTATAACCAGTGCAGCCACAGAATGCTTTCTCCTGGCAACAATGGTATATAATTGCCATGCAGCCATATGCTGTCCCGGCCCGCGGGACAAATCAACTGAGACTCTGAGTTACCCAGCGAAGGAATGAGAGGGATATAGAGACAATTGACACAGACACACACAGGAGAGGCTTTCTACATGCTTCTTCTTTATTGCTTCTGCTTCTTGAGGGAGGTGGTGGCATATATATCATGAGAAAGGGGAGGTACGTGTAAGGCATATGTGGCAGGCTGGGATTGGGCACAGTTGGTTGCTAGGGAGGGTTTGCTATTTGTGGAAGGCGGGAAGGTTTCGCGGGCGCGGGAACAGGGTGAGCTACTTCCTCAAAGAAGGCTAAATATAGGATCAGGCTTGTTCTTTGTTGTTAGTCGGCCATTTTAGCTTCACCTCTTTCTGGCTGCCTCCAACATCTCCTCCCTTTTTGTTTTATTAGAACCTTATTTATTGTATAGCTAGCTGAGGGAAGTAGAGGCCTCATCGTAGGAGGGATTTCGTATATGCAAATGCGCTATTTGCGAGGGAGGGTCTGTGCCTGTCTTAGGTCGTGGCTGTACCTGATCAGTCTTACCCGTCATTGGGAAACATGGCAGCAGAAGGCCATGTCCCTGTCTTAGATTGATTGATGGGTCAGTCCAGTTGCCCGTCATTGGCTAGCCAGCCCAATGTTTTATTGAGCATTCTGCTCAGTTAGAACGAGCCCTTGTGCTAATGAGGCGTGCTTCTCAGAGAACAGTTAGGCTGTACTCACTTTTAACTGTCTCCTGCAGTGCTTTGCCTCGCACTCAGCTGCTCATAGGCGGGAAGGGTTGAAGGATGTTGTTACTTACAGAGGGCAGACATCTTCTAGCATGTTTGGTGCTAGGCCTTGATCAGCGAGGTGAAGTCGGTGGTAATGTATTTGAATTGGTTTACTTAGGGAAGAATTAATTTGATCCTTAACTAGCTGTATTATTTTTCTTATAGCCCAAGGTCCAATAGATAGTATAAGAAGTAGGGTTATTATGGGACCAAGTATAGGGAGGAAATAAGGGAGGATTCCGTTGAATCCCCAAGAAGGGCCTCCTTGGGCCTCTCGTTCGCATTTGCGAGTTGCTATTCCTTCCCTAAGTTTAGTCATGGAATCTTTAATTATTCCTGAGTGGTCAGTATAGAAACAACACTCCTCGCCCAGTGCGGCACAAAGCCCTCCTTGTTTAAGGAAAAGTAGGTCTAAGTCCCTCCTATTCTGGAGAACAACCTCCGATAGGGACGTAAGGGATTTCTCAAGATGGGTGATGGAGGTTTCAATGCAGGCTAAGTCTTCGTCTACTGCGGCTCTTAGGTGAGAGAGACCTTGATGTTGGAGGATGGCAGATGTGGTTCCAGTGGCCAGTCCGGCAATACCTAAAAGAGAAGCAATGGTAACAGCAGTAATAATTTCTCTTTTTTGTTTAGTTATGGTAACAGAAGGCTGATCGTCCCAATGCCGATAGAGGTTTTCCTCACGATGGTAAAGGACCTGGGGGAGGATAACAACCAAGACGCACACCTCTCCGGAGCTATTAAGGGCTGCTGTGGCCACACAGGGGGTAAGCCCTGATGAGGAGCACAGCCATTTTGCCCCTTTAGGGGGAATGTAAAATTTATGTTGAGACGGAGGGGATAAAAGTAGGCAAGCCTTAGTTAAGGTGGTGGACATGTTACCGAAGGCATTGCCGACACACCATCCGGTGTGCAGGATGGATTGGATAGTAAGGCCACGGCCGCCAGTTTTGTCTGCGTTCCACTGACATTGTGGGGAATTGTCATTAGAGGAAGTGTTAAAGGTGGCATTAAGGGCTATCGCATCATAATAGGGGTGTGTAACAGAAAGACATAACCAGCAATTGCGAGTGAGGTTGGGGTGGGAAGCTTTCAGATCAAGAAAGGTAGCATTAAGTATTTGCCAAAGTGGATTATTGACGGTTGGGTTTGGGGTAGAAGCGGTAAAATTGAGCATAGCAGGCACTATTGTTGCAGTTGTAGACCAATGAGGAATGACAGGAGAACTGAGCGAAGGAGGGGACAGAATTATATTAGGGCCTATTGGACCATGATTCACTTCTGCCAATTCCTTTTTTATAAGCAGGAGTGTGCCAGGGTCAGAGCCGGATACATATAGCCTGATTCCCCAGGTTCGACCCATGATCCAGGAAGGATCTGCAGGGTTTTGAACGGAAAGAGTGAGGTTTGTACAGAGGTTTCTTTCATTTCGTTTTTTGAAGTTTGCAGGAAGACCCCACGATGGGTTAGGAGGTCGAACGCATCCAGCAGGAGTGAATCGTATCGTGAGGAACTTGTCAGCAATTGGGGGTGACCATCCAGTAGCTAATGTTTCACATCCCCAATAGGCACAATAGTAGTGCGTGGGCTGATTGCAGTACGAACGCCCCTGGGCGGAGCTGGGACAGAGGTAAACATCCTGAATATTGAGATAATTGATGGTCCAGGTTTTGAGAGGATCTTGTACACATACTGTAAGGAATTGAGTTAACTTTTCTTTTTTAAACTAGTAATATCAGTTTTGCTGCCTTGCCTTTCAAAGTTTGGAACAGTTCCCAAAAATAATTTCCACAAATAACATTGAATGTTATTAAGTTTAGTGTCCCATGGTTGTGGGATGTATTTTCATTTTACCAATTTATTGAGCTGTTAGTAAATGTTGTATTACCAAAATTCCAGAAATAAGGATTACTGTTATTAGTGATTATGATTGAATTATTAATGAACTAAAATATGGTTGTGTTTTTAATAGGTTTCGGCATCCCTATAAGGGCCCGATCCCTTACAATTCCATAGGAATCATCAAACAACACAACCTCTATAAGCTCATGACATATATGTCATTTGTCATTAAGTAATTTGTTGTGAGAGGGACATGTAAAATTTACCATATTTTCTGATTTATATGGCAAAGAAGGGAAAATGAGAACATAAATTTGACTGTGATTTTTAGGTTGCATGCATACAGAACCATATCCAACACAAGTAGGGCAGTCTATAAAAGGTAAAGTTAAATTTTCTGTAAGTTTCCCTTCTTCTTTTGGCTTTAAGGGTAGTTATAAGTTATAGGCCCTGTAAAATGGTGAGCTTGATTAAGATAAATTGGGTAAGACTCATTGCTCCAAATTAACAGCTCTAGAAGAGGTGAGTTGGTTATGTATGTCCAATAAGTGTAATTATGATGTGGTATCTTACCTTGACCTAATACTTTACCTATAATTAATTCATTGTAAAACCACCATGTCCATAGTTTAAGTCTTGGCAGCATCTTCAACTCTAGACTTGATTCTTCTGGAGGGGATCCACTGCTCTTCTCCTGTTTCTGTAATGATAAGAGCAAAACCTCGGCCCCAAAAGTTTACCTCTCCTTTTTCCCATTTATTGGTTCTTTCATTTTTCCAATATATTGGTTGTCCACATTTTTCATTTTCATTCCCCTTTTTTTTTTTTTTTTTTTTTTAACCTCTCAATGTCTTTCTGCTGCTGTGGCATTAGAAATTTGTTGTCTATTAAGAAAATTTAAGGTGAGCAATGCACTAGACAGTCTGTCCCTAGCAGACTCTCCTCCATCTCCCCCTTTTTGTTTTTGCAACATTAAGTTTAATAAGTGATTACTTTTTTCTATTATCGCTTGTCCCTGAGGGTTATATGGAATTCCTATAACATGTTTAATATTCCAGTTACTGCAAAATTTTTTGAAAGATTGACTAAGATAAGCAGGCCCATGATCAGTTTTTAGCTATGCTGGCAGGCCCATTACTGCAAAACAATGTAATAAATGAGAACGTGCATGTGAGGCCTTTTCACCAGCTTGAGCAGTTGCCCAAATAAAATTAGAATATGTGTACCCTGTCACATGCACATACTGAAGGCGGCCAAAAGAAGGCACATGTGTAACATCCATTTGCCAAATTTCATTAGGATGTTCTCCATGGGGATTAGTTCCTGGAGAGAAAGTGGGGTCATTTATGGGCCCACAAGTAGGACATTGTCTAACAATCCTCTTACTTTCTTTTACTGTTAAGTGGGGATATTTATGACGTAAGCCAGAAGCATTAGTATGTGTAAGTTTATGATAATCAGCAGCAGATTCTTTATGAGCAATAAGTTTATTTACTAAATCATTTTGTTAAGTTATAGGGCCAGGAAGTTGAGAATGGGAATGAATATGAGTAATGTAGATTGTTCATGAACAGTTTTTGTAATTGTGGGAAAAGAACTTCTAATTCAGAAGCTGGAGTTATTTGAGCTGTTTCTATATGACAAACAACGTGACAAACATAAGCAGAATCAGACACAGTATTTGAAGGCTCAGAAACATTAGTTAGCAATTGAATAACAGCCATAACTTTTACCTTTTGGGTATATAAATAAGGTGTTTTCCAAGATTTTGTAGTTGGGCCTAAATAGCCTGCATTTCCATTATTGCTGCCATCAGTGTAGTAAGTTGGCGCAGCAGAGAGTGGTTGTTGTTTGACAACCTTAGGAAGAATCCATGAAGTACGTTTTTAAAAACTGTAAAAATCTTGAATTTGGGAAGTGGTTGTCAAATTGTTCCAATAAAATCTGCTAAGGCCCCTTGCCAAGAGTTACTGAACTGCCAGAGCTGAGAAAGCTCCTGCTTTGTAAGGTCTAGTATGATTTTATCAGGATCTCTAGTCATAAGCTGTCTCAAGTGAATACAGCCTTTTGATATTATTGCTGAGATTTTTTCAGGATAAGTATGAAATTTTTTTTGTATCTTTGTTGGGTAGGAATATCCATTCTATTATGTCCTCCTCTTGCCAAAGTATCCCAGTAGGGGAATGGAAAGATGGAAATATTAAAAGAGAAATTGGAAGATTTACATTTATCCTTGTTAGTTGGCTATTTTGCACTCTTTTTTCCAGCCATTTCCTCTTTTGCTTCTGGGCTTAAAATGTGAGGGCTATTTAAGTCAGGGTCTCCTGTTAGGGTATTGAAAAGATTAGTTAAAGCATAAGTTGGAATTCCTAAAGTAGGCTGTACCCAATTAATATCACCCAGTAATTCCTGAAAATCATTTAAAGTATATAAATTATCAGTTCAAAACTGGACCTTTTGTGGAGTTATAATATTTTTATTAATAGTATGTTTTAAATATTGAAAAGGAACCTGTTTTTGAATTTTTTTCTTTTGCTATTTGCAACCCATGTTGAGGAAGAACTTCTTTAGCCAGCTGAAGTAGTTGTTTTAGCTTAGAAGATTGCTTGGTGGCAAAAAGAATATCATCCATATAATGAATAATCATAGCCTTAGGAAATTGTTTTTGTAAAATTTGTAATGGAATGTGAACAAAGGATTGACATAATGTAGGACTGGTTATCATTCTCTAAGGTAAAACTTTGAACTGATATCATTCAGTAGGAGCTGAATGATTAATAGAAGGAATAGTAAACACAAATTTTTCTTTATCATTTGGATTAAGAGGAATAGTAAAAAACAATCTTTTAAGTCAATAATAATAATATGCCAATTTGTGAGTATTTTGCTAATTCCTAAGGAAGGGGCCAGCCTCCCCAGGAAGGAACACAACACTCCCTGGGCAGTACATTTCAAGGTTTATGCATCAGTCCCTGGGAGAGTGGCCAGCTCCTCCAGGGAGGAATACAACACCTTTTGAAATATACTTTATTATTTTTAATTTGTTACAAAACATCCTTGATGCGCTTACTATTTTAGTTTCCATTTATTATTATAATTATATATAGCAGAGGTGGAGTAAATCAGACAAACTTAAGTTAAAGCACATGCCTTTTGATTTTTAGGCAGAGAGGTAGTTTTATAACACATATTTTAAAATAATTAAAATTATGATTAATAACAGTATACTTTTGTTTAATATTACACTGAAACATTATTAAATTTTCAGCAATTTTATACACCTTTAAAGCATTTATATGAACTTTTTATTTATACAACTTTAATTGTCATAAAATTAGAAAACTTCTTTTAATTGTACAACACTTTTAAATATTTCATTCAACTTTTATCACATGAACTTAACCACTTTCAGTATTCCACCTCCTTCCAGGGAACAAACCAAACCATTTGTAACAGTTTGAAACAAAAAGCGTTTTTTGAGAAAGCTGGTTTAAACATCATGTTCCCCCAAAAGCAACAAAACCTGTCTCTCCAAGGACACGTCAAGGCCAAAGCACAAGAAGCTACTTTGATAAAACACCCTCCCTCCTGCACACTGATCACCCAGGAGAAAAACTCTGTGCAAACTTCCACCAAAACAGACCAATGACTTGAGAAACCCCGAGAAAGAACAAAATTCCAACCCTGTTTTAATAACTTAGTCATTTTATCTTATGATAAAATTATTTTCTTTTAATAATAAAAGCACATTCTATATACCTTCTTTACTTAAGTTACCACAATGATTTTAGAAACTGTTTTTAAGCAAACTTCTGACAACATGCAATTACCATCAACATTAAACAAACTTGTTAGAATAATGATTTAATTTGTTCATATCTATTTTTATTATTTTAAATTAATAGCTATATTTATTTATTAATATAAGCACTTATTTAATGTTGGCCATTGAGTAAAGCTTTTTTAATAATGTTTATTTATCAATTTAATATTACCATATGGAGGTATCAAAACATACAGACACTGAACAACTTTTATATATTTAAGGTTAAGTGGTTTATATCTGGAGGGAGTAGTGGAAGGTGCAGGACGGTGAGCGTACATATACTTTTTGGAAGGGGTGGAGTGGTGGATAAGGAGAGGTGGCGGCTAGGGATTGGTTGTAGCTGTTGCTAGGGCAGAGTCAGGACTTTGGGCGCAAGTTGCTAGGGCTTTGGGCGCGACTGCCTAAGGCTTCCAGGAAGAAGGCTAATTAGCTTAGGCTGTTGTTATTTCAACCCAGGCAGCCATGTTCCAAGTTGCCAGCATCGCTGAAGGTGATTGTGCTGCCAGAGCCCCTCTCTGATCTCCGTCGCCATCTTGTGGCAGGTCCTCGTCGCCATTTTGAGACCCCTCAGACTCCTCACCAGCGCCATTTTGAGATTGGCGATGTCTTACACGTGGGAGTCGGGGTGGAGAGTTGTTTCTACGCAAGATAGGGAAGGTATAATGAGCGCGACGAGGGACAGGTGGGGAGCTACTAGGAACATTGGATGGGGAACCCAGCTGGGCTAAAGCCTGGGTGATTCCCTGTAGAGAGTTAAGCAAGGCAGCATTTTGTTGTTGGTTCTGTTGTAGGGCCGCCTGCAGGCTAACAACATGAGCCTGTAAGCTTTCTTCAGTTCCCCCAGCTATAGAAAGCTGAGGCGGGGGGCTAGTGAATGCCGAAAATAGTGGATTAACGGGGGCTGGAGTGGTGGGCGGTGCCGTAGCAGTGACATTACAGGGAGGCGGGACAGAAATAGCAGTGTTTTGGAGTGGTTCTACAACCGAGACCGTTTCCGGATAGTTAGTAACTGTAAAGTTGGGAGGAGGCGGTCTATCCAAATTGGCTGCAGGAGACACATTATTATCAGGCTGTTCTAGGTCTCCGGGGATATTAATAGAGACTGAAGAACATCTGGAAGGAGGACGAGAGTAATCCTTAAGTATAACCTCCCCTTGTTCACAGAGGTTGGTTATTTCAGGAGAATTAACTTTCAGTATTTCATTAATAAGATTCCAATAGGAAAAGGCTGTGATAGGAATCTTTTCAGGGCCAAATGTTTTATAGTAGTCTTTCAAACAGTCACCTACCCGCAACCAACAGCGCTGACTGATAGTACCTTCTATGGGAAACCAGGGACAGGTATCCATTATAAAGGCAAAGAATTTAACAAGATCTTTCTTTTTAATATCAATTCCCCTTAATTTTAGGGAATCTTTAATTTGGGTTACATATAGACTGTGAGAACTAATATTTTGACCCATGACTAAGGGAAATAAAAGGGGTTCTTACCTTAACCAGAGTTCCTGCGATGAGGCTTTTTTTTTTTTTTTTTCCTTGTTTCTTCTTTCACACCGTTGAACTTCGTGACAGCTGATGGCTGGTCACGGCTTTACGAATGAGAGGGCCCTCCTCGTTCGATGCGGTGCTTCCTTTCGCTGGATGTCACTTGAGCCCCACGTTGGGCGCCACTTGTCCCGGCCCACAGGACAAATCACCTGAGACTCTGAGTTACCCAGCAAAGGAATGAGAGGGATGTAGAGACAATTGACACAGACACACACAGGAGAGACTTTCTACATGCTTCTTCTTTATTGCTTCTGCTTCTTGAGGGAGGTGGTGGCATATATATCATGAGAAAGGGGAGGTACGTGTAAGGCATATGTGGCAGGCTGGGATTGGGCACAGTTGGTTGCTAGGGAGGGTTTGCTATTTGTGGAAGGCGGGAAGGTTTCGCGGGCGCGGGAACAGGGTGAGCTACTTCCTCAAAGAAGGCTAAATATAGGATCAGGCTTGTTCTTTGTTGTTAGTCGGCCATTTTAGCTTCACCTCTTTCTGGCTGCCTCCAACAATATGCAACACTTTATTTATCCAATTATTATGACCAACAGACTTTGCATCCAGTTGTATATCTGTTCATATGCAGGTGTCCTTCTTCATGCCTTAATTCATGAAGTCTTTTAATAAGATTAACCTTCTGTAAGTCCAACATAATACATAACTTCTACTGTGACATCATACCATTGCTTAAGACTTCTGGTACTGTCTCATTCATACATTATCGGATGGTTTTTATTTTCTGGTTCAATTCAGGTCTTCACCATTTTGACTGTTCTTGTCTCTTATACTTCTAATCTCATTATAATCTTAAAGAAGAAGTCTGTAAAAGGCATCAGAAAAACATTCTTTGCTTGTGGAGCCCATCTCTTTTCTGTCTCTTTATATTATGGCACTCTCCTTTTCACATATGTGCACCCTTGATTACCTCGAGCAAATGATCAGGAGATGATGGATTTTCTGTTTTATATTGCCATAATACCCTTTTTAAATCCACTTACCTACAGCTCAAGAAAAAAGAAAGTCATAGATTCTGCGGCAAATGTTAAAAGTGAGATATTGAAGTGAAGTTCTCATATGAATATGTTTTCTTTTATCAAAAACAGTCATAAAATTGTGTAGTTCTATTCGGCCATAATTTTGTTATTATATAAATTTTTCTATAATTATAATTGTCCTTGTATTTTTTCAACTTGTTATTGTGTTTATTCCCACTTTAACCAGGGAACACTTCCTAATACATTTTATAGGCTTTCTGTATATATACACTTGCCTATGCCTATTTTTCTCATTTGTCCTTCAGTGCAATCCCATCTTTCATATCATCTACAAATTCACCAAAATCTCTAGTCCATTTATATGTTCTCATTCTCACCTATGTTACTGATTTATTCTTTTATGTACTTTATTTATGTCGTTTCAAAGTGATATTGGAAGATATGTAAAACATACTTTGTGCAAATCCAATATTTGGAAAAGATATTCTGCTGATATCTTTAAAAAGAAACAATACAAATGCATTATCTAGTGGATATATAAATGTAAATATGATGACATATTGCTAAGTTCACCCAGTTTTTGCAACACTGACATGAATGAAGATGCTATTTACCCATTGGTGATAGGATGAAAAATGTGGGAATTGGTTAGCTAAAGTAGGGTGGCCTGGCCTGATAAGCTGTATATTAGCCAGCTGATGCAAACTACCAGAATTCTGTTGGCTTTTTAAAAACATATAAAGGGTATTAATTTGGGGTAGAAGCTTACAGTCACAAGGCCATAAAGAGTAAATTACTTCCCTCACCAAAGTCTGTTGCAAGATGGCTGCTGACCTCTCCAAGGGTTCAGCATTCCTCTTCTCTTAAGGCTCCGTGGTCTCAGCTTCTTTGGTCTCAGCTGTAGGCTGGTATAAGTCTCATCTTTCTCTCTCCCTGGTGCCATTTCTTTCCAGGGTCAGCTGCTCTGCTCTCTTCACAACATCAGCAGTAGACTATCAGGCTCATTCTCTAAAGGAGTGTTCTCTCTTTCCTCACATATCTGCTTCTCTGTGTATTTACCTCCCGGGGGCTCCAGCATCAAAATTCCAACTCTCTCCTCTGCCATGTCATTTTGCCTCTGAGTCTCTGCCTATCAAGGGGGCAGGGACACAATGTCCTACTAGCATGGCCGAATCAAAGCCTTACTCATAATTTAATCAAGTAAAAGTGAAACCTCTGAATCTAATAAAATATAATACAGCCAGAAGAACAGATCAGTTTACAAACATAATCCAATATCTATTTTTGGAATTCCTAAATAATACTAAACTGATACAAGCTGATATTTAGGAAACAGGGTGGATGTACCTCTCAGGGTGTGCCAAGAGCTCCAACCCATCTAAAGCCTCAGGAAGATGGTATGACATCCCAATAAGGTTGAGCAAGGCAGTATGGTAAAGGAGGGGGAGGTGGCAGAAGCTCTGAAATACTTAGACTCAAAAGGGATTGTGCCATGCTGGGCTCTTAACCCAGATGGTTTTGTTCTTCAGTGCCCCTGGGGGAAATAGGTAGGGCAATCTCAGCGCTGTGAGGGAGCAAAACTTCTCATTGTGCCATCTGGCAGAGGAGGTGTTTAAAAGATCCAGCTTCAGTATCACAAATCAGGTCAATAAAGGGTAGTTCTACTCAGCAATTATCTATTTCCCATAGTATTTTTAAAGCTTAAATATAATGCTAATATTTTTTTTTAAATTCAAAAATTCATGCTAATGATACATTTAACAACAAGGATGAATTCTAAAATGCATTATAGTAAAGAAATAAAAACACTTTTTGATGCCATTTTTATACAACTACAAAAGGCAAAACTATAGTGACCAGCACCAGAATAATGGTTACCTGGGACCATGGTTTGTGGTAGAGATGAACTGCAGAGATAATTTTTTGGGTGATGGAATCATCCCAATATTTGACTGTGTGAGTAGTATAACTGTATTCATTTTCAAAAAATTATCAAATCATTCTCTGAAAATGGATGAATTTTACTACATATAAATCATACCTCAATAAAGATGTGTAAATAATCTCCAGTGATTTTAGCTCTTTATTGAGCTGCCGTCTTCCTTTAATACTTTTCAACTAATGACTTGCACTCTAAAAAATTTTCCATGCCTGTCACTCTTTCAAGTTAAGGAATTGTATATTAATACCTGAATCCTTTAGTAAAGATTAATTCTAACATATATATGTGCCTTAACTAAACTTTTGGCATAGAACAAGAACAACTCCTTATTTGCAAATATTTTTAGAAATCAGACTCAGATAAATTAAATTCTAACAGCAACTGTTACCAAAGTCTTTCT
The DNA here is from genome assembly GCA_026826555.1 of Tolypeutes matacus. NCBI lineage: Eukaryota > Metazoa > Chordata > Mammalia > Cingulata > Chlamyphoridae > Tolypeutes > Tolypeutes matacus. The sequence continues at coordinate 556,364 of JAKSZT010005175.1, forward strand.
TTGTATCTTCTGAGTATACACTCCTGGGACCCACCTTCTGTATCACATGACCCTCCAAAGCAATTACCACAACAAAGTGTATATTTTGATGACCTCATATCACCAAGTATGCAAAACAAATCACCTGGTTGCTCATATTTTACTGATTGCTGAGTCATATGGTGATGGAGTTTCAAAGGCCATGACTACCTACAATAAGCAGATCACTTTGGAATGTAGGAGACACCCTGGAATGTAGGAGATAAGAACCTAGTCTCATGATAATGAGACAGGATCTTATAGTAGATGGGTGGGGAATCATCCTGAGTTTCTATGTTAGATAAGATTTACAACATCTGCTACATGCAGGAATGTAAACCCTTCAAGAATATAAACTGTCATCTATTGATTTAATGTAAACCCTTCAAGAATATAAACTGTCATCTATTGATTCAAAAACCAAATAAAAGCCATGCTCTATGGTGTGGCTGGGCTCTTCTCTCCAGTTCGGACGGAGAGTCCCCTGATCCCAGTTTTTCTTCTCTTTGTCTTATTCCTTTTTTCTCATCCGCGGCACCGTTTTCACGGACCCAGAGCCTGACCAGCAACAATATGGTAACTTTTATAGGTGCTTTTCTGAGACACTGGCAAACTGTCTTCCACAGTGGCTGCACCATTTTACATTCACATCAACAGTGAACGAGTGTTCCTATTTCTCTGAATCATCTCCAACATTTGATATTTTCTATTTTTTAATAGTAGTTATTCTACTTGGTATGAAATAAAACTCATTGAGGTTATGATTTGCATTGCCCTAATAGCTGGTGATATTTGACCATGTTATCATATGCTTTTGACCACTTGTGTATCTTCTTTGGACAAATGCCTAATTAAGTCTTTCTCCCATTTGTTAAATGGTTTGACTTTGTGTTGTTGAGTTGTAGGATTATTTTATATATTCTTGATAGCAAACCCTTATCAGGTATGTGGTTTCCAAATATTTTCTTCCATTGAGTGGTTTATCTTTTAAGTTACATTGTAAAGTCCTTTAACACACTAAAGTTTTTGTGTCTCAAATAGGTTCTTTTTACCTATTTTCTCCTTTGTTGCTCATGCTTTGGGGTAAACTCTAAGAAACAATTACCCAGTACAAGGTCCTGAAGATGTTCCCCTTTGTTTTCTTCCAGGAGTTTTATAGTTCAGATTCTTATATTGAGATCTATGATCCAATTTGAGTTGGTTTTATGTGGTGTGAGGTAGGGGTCAACATTCATTCTTCTGCCCCTGCTCATTCAGTTTTTCCAGAACCATTTTTGAAGACTTTATTTTTTCTCAATTGAGTAGAATTGACACCATTGTCAAAAATTCAGGTGGCCATAACTGTGAGAGATGGTTTCTGAACATTCATTGCATTTTTGTCTTTTTTATTACTTTTATCAATGTCCTTTAATTTTCTGCATGCTAGTCCTTCAAACTAATAATTAGATTTATTCCTAGATAATTCATCCTTTGTATTGCTTTTGTAAATGTAATATTTTTTGATTATTCTTTAGATTGTTGATTACTATTATTGATATGTTATTCTTTCTGTTGCTAATGCAGATTTTTTTTTTAAAAAGATGTTTAGATTACACAAATGTCACATAAAATATACAGGGGATTCCCAGATATCCGGGTCCCTACACCTCCCACATTTTCCCATATTAACATCATCCTTCATTAGTGAGGTACATTCATTGCAATTGATGAACACATTTTGGAACATTGCCACTAAGTATGGATTAAAGTTTACATTGTATTTTACACTCTCTCCCACCCAATTCTGTAGGTTATAGCAAAAGAAATAATGGCCTGTATCAGTCATGGCAATGTCATTCAGGACGATACCCAAGTCCCAAAAATGCTCCTGTATTACACCGGTTTTTCTTCTCCCTGCCCTAAGAACCTTCAGTGGCCACTTCCTCCACATCAATGATATAATTTCTTCCATTGCTAGAATCACAATAAGTCTATAGTAGAATACTAGTAAGTCTACTTTAGTCCATAGTTAATTCCCCAATTGTGAATATTCTGGGATGGTGATATCCACTCCACCTCTAATTGAGAGGAAGTTGCAATTCCATGTGGCCAATGGATGGGACTCTCTTGCTTGCAGTTGTAGACTCTTGGTTCCTTGGTATAGTGGTTGTCCATCATTACCTCCTTGTTAGTTGTCCTCAGTGAGACCAATGAACTGGAGAAGAGGTGTTGCAACTCCGTTGAGATTCAGGGCCCAGGTGGCACATGGACAGGCCAAAGATTTAAGTCTCTTGGTCACACACATACCAACTCTAGTACTAATTATAGGTTCAGATAGAAGGACAGAAGAGTCATGTGTAGGGAAACCACAACTGAGACTAACACTGCCACACTGAGTAGCATAAATTCCAAAGTAGGGTCCATTGGCAAGGCACCAAACTCCAGAGCTATCTGCCCTGACTATAGTGCCTGATTGTCTTCAAAGTCCTCAGGAGCCCCACTGTTTGAGATAGTATGTACTTTGGCAGTCAATGAGATCTTGCTGAGATATGCATAAGTGTAACTTCTGAAATGACCTCCCAACTCACTTTGTAGTCTCTTAGCCATATAAACTCATTTGTCTTTACCTTTTCCTCCTTTTGGTCAAGGACTTTTTCCAGTTGCATTGTTAGTTGGTGCTTGGTAGTAATCCTTTGGTGCCATGAAAGCTCATCCCCAGGAGTCATGTCCCATGCTGGGGGGCAGGTAATGCATTTATATGCTGAGTTTGGCTTAGAAACAAGGAGCAACAAGGAGGTAACTTTTAGGCACCCTATAATACTATGCTAAGTTTCCATTTCAAGAGTAAAGTTTCATATGCCCAAGTATCAATACTAAGGGCCTGTCAATGCACCATCCTCCTTCACTAGTCATTGCCCTGTACTTGGGGGATTCTTGCTGATCCATTAGAGAATGTGGTAGATCTGCCCAGGATAGGAAATGGATATTCCATGGGTTAGTGTATGAATCTCCACCCACTGTAACAATGCCTCGTGAACATTTGAACAAATTTATATGTCTTATATGTATGCCTAGGTGAGCTTCCTCTCATGTATCCCCTACCACTGACACCCCACACCAACAATAATCCCCTGCCACAGTTGTAATGTTTCTGTGATCTTAAAAAATTGAGACAATAAAATAGCCAAATACAATTAATAACAAAATGAAATAATAATGATAGTTTTAAAAAATCAGAAACAAATACAAAAAAATAAAAATAAAAAATAAATAAAAATAAAAAAAATAAAAATTGGGGATAATTAAAAAATAAGGAAAAACTATTTAAAAATTTTTTTGACATTTTGCTTTTCATCACTGTAAGATCTGTTGTCCTATAAGTACAGTGACATTTTCTTCCATTTATTGCCCCATGTCTTTCTTTTTTTATTTAGTCCTCAAAGAAGTTTTAGGTTACAGAAAAGTCATGTACCAAATATGGGGACTCCCATATACCCAACACCGTCACCCTTTTCCCCCTTCTTCTATTAAAAACATTTTATATGTGGATGATATCTTTGTTACTGATGTGCAAATATTGGAACATGGCTACCAACCACAGTAGATGATTTACTTTATGGTTTACATTTTGGACCATACAGGGAAGGCTGGACACTGCATGGAAGGGAATGGGGAAAGGAAAAGAATTGTGATGGCAAATCTGTGAGTTAAAAATGGCAGCAGAAACTGCTGGCATCTAGCCCCACCCTATAGACACTTTTGAATTCTCAGACCTTGGGGTTGGGGGCCACAGAAAAAGGGGGCCCTAGGTATCCACCTCCCCAGTAAAGGAGAGAGGCACAAAGCTTTTGATCCACAAATTTCCTCTGTTAGGACTTCTAGGTCAGATGAGTCCACAACATTGTTTGCCTTGGGGGCCAACAAGTGATTAAAGAGATCCCACTCTCTCAATATCCCTTTCTACTGACCAGGAATGGTTGTTGAGGATACAGAGGGGAGTGGAATTATTTCTTACCTGGGAAAAGGGAGGGGACTGACAGCAATGGTTGAAGAATGGCCTTTGAGAAAGTTTGAATTAAGAGGCCCTTAGCCTCCAGGCAGAAGCCTCTATCACATTGATCTAGTCCATATTGCAGGGAACACACTCCAACCAGGCTTTGAACAGAGAGGACTGCCAAAGAGTGCCATTGCTGGTAGATCAAGGATTTGCATGTGAGGAAATTAAAAGTAAATAAGTAAGAGAGGCTTTTTCCAGGATTTTCAGCCTCCCTCCCCAAGGCCCTTGGAAGCAGGTCTGCTTCCAGTGCCCAGATTTGAGCAACTAACAGTGACAATCCTAAAGGCCCAGGACAGGTTAGACCAAGAATTAAAGAATATCAGTAACACACAGCCTTTCTCCACTAAATCCCTATGAAAAAGAGAGAGGTTGAGCATCAGAATAAACTCACCATCTTAATCAGATACCTAGACATCAGCAAAAAATTACAAGCCATACCAATAAAATGGAAAAAAAATGGCCCAAGCAAAGGAATATATCAAAGCCCTAGATGAGAAACAGGATTTGAGACAACAAATCAACAAGATGCCCATAAATTTCCAAAATCACATTAATAAGTTGAAAAGCAATATGCCTAAAGAGGTAAAGGACATCTATAAAATACTGAGTACAAAGAAGAAGTTGAAACACTGAATAAAAAAAGCTCATAGGAATGAAAAATATGGTAGGTGATATTTAAAACACATTAGAAGCATACAACAGCAGACTCGAAATGATTGAAGAAAGAATTAGTGATAGAGAAGACAGAACAGCTGAAAATGAAGACAGAAAAGAAAAGAGAGAGAAAAGAATAGAAACAATGAGCAGGGGTTCAGGGAGGTGAATGAAAACACAAAATACAACAACATATGTATATTGGAGTTCCAGGAAGAGAGAAGGGAAAAGGGACAGAAAGAGTATTTGAGGAATAAGGCTGAAAATTTCCCAACCCTCCTGAAAGAAATGAACTTACATGTCCAAGAAGTACAGCATTCCCCAGTGGGAATAAATGCAAACAGACCAACTCCAAAACACATACTACTCAGAATGTCAAACGCCAAAAATAAAGAGAAAATTCTGGTAGCAGCCAGAGAAAAGCAAACCATCACATACAAGGGACACCTAGAAAGACTTAGTATGGATTTCTCATCAGAAACCATGGAGATGCAATTACTGTGGTACGATACAATTAGAATACTGAAAAAGAAAAACTACCAGCCAAGAATTCTTTTTCCAACAAAGTTGTTCTTCAAATATGGAGGTGATTTTAAAATATTCACAAACGAACAGAAACTAAGAGAGTTCATAGAAATGAATCCACCTTCGCATGAATTGTTAAAGGGAGTCTTACAACCTGAAATAGAAAGACAGGATAGAGAGGCTTGGAAGAGAATATAGAAGTCAAGAATAGCAGAAGGATAACCAAAAGAGTGAAAAGACAGTCAAAAATAAGATATGACATATGAAAACCAAAAAATAAAATAGTGAAAGTAAATAATGCATTTACAGTAATATCATTGAATGTGAGCAGAGTAACTGCCCAATTCAAAGCTGTAGGTTGATAACATAGATTTAGAAAAAAACCATTAGCCATCTATATGCTGCTTACAAGAGAGTCACCTTAGACCCAGGGATACAAACTGGCTGAAAGTAAAAGGCCAGATAAAAATACTCAAAGCAAACATCCCCCCAAAAAGCAGGAGTAGCTATAGTGATATTGGACAAAACAGACTTTAAATGCAAAAAATTTATAAGAGATACAGAAGGCTATTACATATTAATAAAAGAGACATTCCCCCCAAAGAGATAACAGTCATAAATATCTATGCAACTAACCAGGATAAATAAGCATCTCTACAATAATAGTTGGAGACCTCAACACAACACTCACATCATTAGAAAGAACAACTAGACAGAAGATCATCAGGGAAACAGGGAACTTGAACAACATGATAAATGAGTTAGATGTAACAGACATACACAGAATGCTGCATCCAAACTCAATGGGTTATACATTCTTTTCAAGCGCTCTTGGATTTTCTCCAGGATAGACCACATGTTAGTGCACTATGCAACTGTCAACAAATATAAAAAGACTTAAATTATACAAAACACCTTCTCAGATAATAATTGAATGAAACTGAAAATCACTAGTAGATGGGGAAGGGGTAAAACTGCAAATGTGTGGAGGCTGAACAACACACACCTAAATAATCAGTAGGTCAAAGAAGAAATGGTAAGTGAAATTAGTAAATATATTAAGATGAATGACAATGAGAACATAATTTATCAAAACTTGTGAGATACAATTAAAGCTGTGCAAAATTTATTGCCCTAAATGTCTATATTATAAAAGAAGAAAGAGCTAAAATCAAAGATCTATTTGAACAACTGAAGAAACTAGAAAAAAACAAACAGCAAAACATTCCCAAAGCAAGCAGAAGGAAAGAAATAATAAAGAGTAGAGCAGAAATAAAAGAAATTGAGAACAAAAAAATAATAGAGAAATTCAATGAAACAAAGTGTTTCTTTGAGAAGATCAGTAAAATAGACAAACCTTTAGCTAGACAAACAATGAAAAGAAGAGAGAAGATGGAAATAAATAAAATCAGAAATGAAAGGGGAACTTATGACTGACCCCAGGATCATAAGAGGACAAACTGTATGCCAATAAACTAGACAACTGAGATGAAACAGACTAAATGCACAACCTACACTGATGCTACAAGAAATACAACTCAACAAACCAATCACATTTAATGAGATTGAATCAGTCATCAAAAAAGCTCCCAACAAAGAAAAGTCCAGGACCAGATGGCTTCACGGGTATATTCTACAGGCATTTAGAGAGGAATTAGCATCAACCCTTTTAAAACTCTTCCAAAAAATTGAAGAGGAAAGAAAATTGCACTATACATTTTATGAAGCGAACATCACCCTAATATCAAAGCCAAATAAAGTCACTGCAAGAAAAGAAAATTACAGACCAATCACTCAAATGAATACAAATGCAAGACTTCTAAACAAAATACTTGCAAATAGAATCCACAAGCACATCAAAAGATTTATACATCATGACCAAGTGGGTTTTGTTCCTAGGTTGCAAGGTTGGTTCAACATAAGAAAAACAATTAATGTAATAAAACACATTAACAAATTTAAGAAGAAAAAAAAAACCATGATCATCTCAATCAATTCAGAAAAGGCATTTGACAAAATCCAGCATCATTTCTTGGTAAAAATACTTTGAAAGATAGGAATAGAAGGAAAATTCCTCAATATGATAAAAGGCATATGTGAAAAACACGCACCCAGCATCATACCATGTGGGGAAAGGTTGAAAGCGTTCCCTCTAAGACTGGGAACAAGACAAGGATACCCACTGTCACCAGTGTTTTTCAACATTCCACTTGAAGTTCTAGCTACAGTAATTGGATAAGAAAAAAAAAGGCATCCATAGAGTAAAAGAAGAAGCAAAACAATCATTATTTGCAGATGACATTATCCTATAGTTAGAAAATTCTGAAATGCCTATGACAAAGATACTTGAACTAATAAATTCAATATGGCAGGATACAAAATCAACACACAAAAATAAAAAATGTTTCTGTTAACTAATATTGAACAATCTGAGGAGCAAATCTAGGAAAAATTCCATTTACAATAGCAACAAAAAGACTCAAATATTTAAGAATCAGTTTAACCAAAGTACAGGACTTTGTGCAGAGAACTATAGAACAATGCTAAAAGAAGCCAGCAAAGAACTAAACAAATGGGAAGACATTCTATGTTCATGGATTGGAACACTAAATATTGTGAGGATGTCAATCCCACCCAAACTGACTTATAGATTCAATGCAATACCAAACAAAATTCCAACAACCTACTTTGCAGAAATAGAAAAGGCAATTACCAAATTTATTTGGAAGGGAAAGTGTATCTGAATAGCCAAAAACTTTTTAAAATAGAAGAGGTACATGGGAAAAATTTCACTGCCTCATCTCAAAACATATTACGAAAGTACAGTTGTTAAAACAGCATAGTATTGCATAAAGATAGGCACATTGATCAGTGGAATATAATTGAGAGACCAGAAATAAATCCTCACCTGTATGGCCAAATGGTTTTTGTTTTTTGTTTTTTGTTTTTCCTTGTTTATTTATTTTCATTTTTCATAAACCTACCAAAGCCATGTTAACAGGACAAAACAGTCTTTTCTACAAATGGTACTGGGAGTGAAGAGTTCTATAAATGTCTGTTAAGTCAAGGTGGTTAGAGTATCTTTAGAGTCTTCTATTTCTTTTTTGATCTTCTGTGTAGGTTATCTATCCATCATTGAAAATGGTATATTGAAATCTCCTACTATTAATTTAGAACCACCTATCTCTCCCTTCAAATCTGTCAATAATTTGCTTCATGTATTTTGGGGCATTTCTCCTAGGTGTGTATACACTTATGACTGTTAAATCTTCTTAAATTGACCTCTTTACAATATATAGTGATCCTCTTGTTTTTCTAACAGTTTACTGACTTAAAGTCTATTTTTCCTGAAATTAGTATAGGTTCACCAGCTATATACTAATATACTAATTCCATGGTATATTTTGTTCCATTTTTTTCACTTCAGCCTCCTTATGTACTTGAATTTAAGGTGAATCTCTTGTAATCAGCATATTGTTGGGTCATGCTTTTTTATCCATTCTGCCAGTCTCAGGCTTTTGACTGGGGATTTTAATCTATTTACATTTAAAATAACAATCACTGATACAGGACTCCCTTTTGACATTTTTCTATTTTGTATTTGTAATTCTAATATATTTTTGAGCTTCAATTCTTCCATTAATGCTTACCTCTATATTTATTTGACATTTTGTATTGTACCATTTTGAGACCCACCTCATTTCTTACTGAATTTTTTTTCTTGTGTTTTTTGTATATACCATTTAGTTAAAATTTAACGTCCTAAATCTTTGAGGTGGATTCTTAAACATAAAAGGGAGAAAATGAAGTTAAAAGTGATATATTCGCAGACTATGGAGCATTTGGAATATAAATGTAAAGGGCAGATTTGGTTTGGAGTGTAATGAGGACCCCCAAAGTTCTTAAGCACTGTCGTGTATAAAAGCATATCCACAGTAAAGAAAGGATGGTGATAAGAGAAAAGTTAAGAGCTTATGTTATGACTCATATGTGAAACTAAAGAACACAGTGTCAGAGTTGTTTCAATCAATGAATATAACAGGTTTGTTCAGATTCATCATAGAGAGTAAAGGAGAGGAATGTATCTCTGGTTGATTACACTACATGTTTGCCTCTTCACAAATCCAAAACTTTCTTTCAATCTCAATGAAACTCCCACTGTCCCATTGTAGTATGAGTAGGAAATTTTTCTTCTCACAATAGTTTTCAGGTGAACATTATGAAAGGGAGAGTGAGAGAGAGAAAAAGGAAAGAGAATCAGGTAAGAAAAAAATCAACAAGATGGTCCTTAAAACAATTTTGATGATGGAGATTTGATTTAACCACAGAATCTTAAAAGACACCCATTTTTAATTGATAGTGTTTGCATTACTTGTGTTTTGAGAATGATGTCTCTCACATTAGGAGTCTTTTCATAAATACCGTGATGCACATGCCAAAGAAGTCCCTTGAGAATTAATAGAAAACTTGATTTCCCTGAGGTTTACATAATTATTTTTAATGACCTATCTAGTGATAGAGTATCCTACCTTTTCATAATTTATTCCTAAGTGTTTATAGACCAAGGTTTATATTCTGAAATTACCTAAAACAGATAACACCAGGTGTCCTATCACAACCATGAGAAGAACTCAAAATCTGAGCACTGATTCTTAATGTATTTATATTAAAGCATTAATATTACAGAAATATACACTTTCCTAAAATATTTCAGCATTGTCCTCATTTTTATATTTATTTCACTTTGCTTTACTATAAATTGAAGACATTGTGGAAAGTCATGATGAGACACAGTATTGTGGATAATTCTGATCTATTCTGAGTACAACAGTATCATATTTTATCAGTGAATGTAAAGGTAGTGCTATAAATGACTCAGGAAAATACTTCTGGAATTAACTTTAAAAGTTAATTCTAATTTAGATTAATAATTAATATTTCACATCAGAAAGATAAAATGAGTTTTCTCCTAGTTATTATTCAGATACAAGGACTTATGTAAATGATGTTTACTGGAACTTCAATAAACATAAAAAATTTGGATGATCATTGAATTTCCATAAATATATAACATATTAGAAGTCAATTAGTATGCAAACTTTAAAAAATAAATTGGCCTCTATAGTGATTTATCAAAAATGAGGACTTTAATTCATATAGAAGAAGTTTCAGAGGGTACTCTTTCTTGACCCCATTTTTTAATAGTTTCCCTTCCTCTTCCTTCTGTTCTGGGTCAATACCCATGCAAGTTTTGTGATCTGTTCCTTCCTTCTCATCCCTTCACACCCAAAAATGCGAAAGGACTGGTGACAACTATAGCTCTATGTATATTGGGATTCTCAACATGTTCCCTGGTGAAATGATTTCCTCTCAGAGAATCGAGAAATTTCATTCCATACAGCTCAGAGATGTAAGGATAGAAAGTACAATGTCCTGAAGTGGGCACAGGGATAGATTCTTAATGCGTGTATTCAAACTACTAAGACCATGGCATGTTCTTTGATTTTGCAAAATATTTCACCAATGAGGATGCAGACCCATATCATAACGTATGAAAAGGGACAGTCTTAGCATGGCCTGCCGCCTTTCTCTGGGGCCTGCAAATACATATTGTGCTCAGGATCAGCCTCGTAGGATAAAACAAAATTCCCTAAAAGATATGGAGGCAGCCATTAAATTTCTTCTCTAATTGTATCAAGCACATGTAACTATTCACTAGAGACAGACTGATTCTGGTGGGCATGTTTTACAGCATCTAGCTTACATCCATGTTTTATATCTGTCTATGATTGGGAAGGAGTGGAATTCCTCCACTGGGACACAACATGAACATGAGAGAAGAATGCTGTGTGCAGAACATGTTCGAACATTGGTGAGATTGAGACTGACTGGCTATGGGGAACAAATATCCACTAATGAATCTAAGCTTGTTCTTTCCATGAAAGCGCTTTTTTTTTTTTTTTGGCTGAAGACACTTACACTTTATTGGAGTGGGTTGATATCTGTCAGGTGTCTCTCATTTTGACTGAAACATGGCACCCACTCCAAGGAAAAATCCTATATACCTCCTAAGAATATTGTCATATATATTCTTTAAGTCAGAAACCTCTGGATTATGTAGAATATGACAGGTCAAGTGGATGAGCCATTGTGTAGTGCCACAAGTATTTTGTTATATATTGATTTCTTGGTTAACATAATGTTATAATTCCATCAGCCCTCAGAAAATGGCACTTCCTGAGTTCTTGCAGATAAGAAAGATAACCCATATATGGATTATATATTGATTTGAATTAAGATGAATGCCAGGCATCCAGAATGGCTTTATGGTGGCCAATTATCCACTATCTGGCTTATTCTTCTCCTTAATGGATACTGATATATTTGCAGCTCCATAATGATCTCTGTTTCCATCATATTGGACAGGTGGTAGCAACAGGAACTAGACTGGCTTTGAAAAGTGTGAGCTCATGCTGTTATGCACATCCTTGCCACCATTCCAGCCAATATAGCTACTTTGTTCACGTGGTAGACAGCCAACAATAGGGTGATAGATGTATAAAACCAGGTGACCTAACTGACTGTCATTCTATTTGGACTTTTAGTTTCTTCTCCATGGTAGATGCACTCTGGTGGGCATTTGATGTAAATATCTCCTCACTTCATATCTACTCCAACGGCTCTATCCATATGCCTCTTCTACACATAACCCTGTTCTTGAGCTATCAGTTTTTCCATGTGCTGGAACCTATGCAAAACTGACATTCTGCTCCCATTTGGACAGGTGAATCTCAGAGTGGTATATTTTCCAAAAATGTTAGATATTTTAATGTTAGGTTATAAATTTATATAAATCCTTAAATTGCTGTATCATTATGTTAAACTAAATGTTCACTAAAAATAAGGCATATAATAATGTTTCTTTTTCTAAATATAATATTAATATTATTTTAATTATTTTGATGACAGAAAACCTTGTTTCATATCATTAATACATAAAATAAAACAATTTATCACAGAAGCCAATGTTATCACAGAGACTTTCAATAGAACCAATAACTACCGCTTGGTTAGGAAGATAACTAAAAGATGATCACAAGCATCAGCATGTAGAGTTTGGTTGTGACCTTAGTGATGAGCAAGTTCTGTGAAAAAGTTAGGGAAGAGAAAAATAGGGAAGAGAATAACTCCATACTCCCTGTTATACCTATTTAAGGCATCCGCTCTGTCATTGACTCTTAAACAGTAGGCATCTTACCTTAATATTGGTGGTAGATTCATTCATGTATCCCAACAAAACAGAAGTTCATAGTCTTAATCCACATTCTTGTAAATGTGAACCTATGTGTAAATAAGACACTTTGAAGATTAATTATAAGTTAAGTTGTAGACTCACTTGTGAATATTCCTACTTAGGTCTAAAACCCTATTTGTTGTGAAAAACTGAATCAAGATTGGCATTAATCCTTATTAGTGGAGGCTTCATAAAGGAAGGGAATTCTGATGCAGTCAGAGATACTACAAGGTTTAGAAGACAGTTAGTCAGAGAAAGTCATAAGAAGAGTTCATGTAAGGGAGGCAAAAATGCAAGCCAAGACACCCAAAGAGTGTGAAAAGCCAGCACAAGAAAGCTACTGACTTCATGGAGGTAACATTGTCTGTCAAGACCTTGATGTTGGATTTTTAGCACTGCAGATTGTGAGCCAACAAATCCTGTTGTCAAGCCAACAAATATGTGATATTTGTTACAAGAACCATGGTAAATTAAGATACCATTCTTTTCCTGTAGGGTCCTGAACTTTTAAGTTTCCAGTTATTTGTTACTCATATTGTTCCCTCTGGATACTGCTCTTCACTTATTAAAATCCTACTTATCCTGAAATATTCTTTGGACATGACATTTCTATGGAAAAATATTTTCTTCTTCTTGGCCACTATTTGCTCTTCATATTCCAATATAGCATGTTTGTACTTCTTTAATCACAGCTTGCATTGCACTCTTACATTAATATATGTTTTTCCAAAAAAAAATATGCACATCTTTTCTGGAACGATTTCTTATAACCAAGAGCTCTTCAGCTATATCTTGCTTACACTCTGTGCCCTCACTATCCAGCATCTTGTCCAAAACATCTATATTGTGAGTACTTGATAAGCAGTAAATAAAACCAGCAATCAATGCAATTAGTCTGCAAGGTGGATCTACCTCATTCTTTGTGAGAAGCCCAAATGTATACATGATCACCACTTAAAGATATTTCATCAAGATATAAATATATATACATATTTATATGTCATATATATATATATATTATTTCAGACTTCTGGAAAGATGGAGGATTAGAGATGTACAGGGCTTGTTTCTTTTCCAGAAAAATAGTTAAATGATAGGCAGAAACTGTTCAGATCAACAGTTACAGGGCTCTGGAGACTATGTAAAGCCTGGGCAACACCCAGAAGAGAAGGGTGAAAAAAAGGAAATGTTGCATGGAGGATATATGTGTGACTTGGGCCACTCATTTGCTGATGCCAAACCCCCACTCTTGGAGCTGAGAACATCAGGTCCTTTGGTTCCTGACTGGTACCTATAGAGCCATAGGGCTAAAGGGATCTCCTTCTCCAGAAAGAGGGAGAAGGAGGAACCCAGTCTACTGCTGATCCAGCTTTTGACTTATGAATTTGGTTTGCTGTGTAGCATAGGTCCTACCCTTTCAAGATGGAAAGGTACCCAGGAGAGAGCTAAAGATGGCCTGCCCATACAAACACCCTCCTTAGTGACCTGGACTGGATGCTGCTGACAGAGGGGAGAGGAAATCTCTCTCTTCCCTGGGAAAATGGAGAGTATAGCCAAGGGAGGAGAGTGCCTTCTGATAAGCAAGTTTGAATTAAGAGGCTTGGCTCTGAATAACCCACCATGAGGAGGAACTCTCTGGGACATTACTTCTATATTAACCACCCAGGTGGGGTTCAATGAACACATTCACTCCCAGAGTTTGAGTGGAAAGGTTTGCTGAAGAAAACCATCTGCCTGCAGTCCAAGAACATGTACTCCAGGGGTAAAATAAATAAATAAACAAAGCTTTTTGGTGCCTTTATTATTCTATAACCCCATTAGTGGGTCCCTGGCCTTGTTTTGAGCAATTAAACAGGGGCAATCCTAAATACCTAGCATAAGGTGAATCAAAAGTCAAAGAAGAGCAGTAATACAAAGCCACTCAACACTAAATCAGTAACCAAGAGAAAAAAACTGATCATCATATTAAACTCACTATCATAATCAGATAACTAAACCTGAGCAAAAATTAAAAGCCATACTAAGAAACAAAAAAATATGGCCCAGACAAAGGAACAACTCAAGATTCCAGACAAGACATAAGATTTGAAACAACTGATCAATGATGTTCATAAAAATCTCTTAAATCAATTCAAGTTGTTGCAGGAAACTGTGGCTAAAGAGATAAAAGACACTAAGAAGACACTGTGAGCACAAAGAAGAATTTAAAAGCTTGAATATAAAAACAACTGAGCTTATTTGAATTAAAGACACAAAGAATGAGATTAAAAATACATTAGAGACATGGAAATAACCCAAGTGTCCATCAACCAATGAATGGATAAACAAAATGTGGTATATACATACGATGGAATATATGCTGTAGTAAGAAGAAATGTGGGACACATGTAATAACATGGATGACTCTTGAAGACATTATATTAAGCAAAGTAAGCTGGACACAAAAGGACAAATATTGCATGGTCTCATTAATATGAATTAATATGAAGAATAAACACATGGAGTTAAAACTTAGAGTATAGGTTATTAGGAGATAAGAGGAGGGTTGAGAAGAACTATTGATGTTTAATGTATATAGACACTTTAATTAACTTGACTGTAAAAGTGTGGAAATGGATAGGGTTGACAGTAACACATTATAGTGAGCAGCAACTGGTTATAAATGGAATTGCTGAAAAGGGTAGTCTGAAGAAGGAAATGTCAATTGAAAGAAAGCTAAAGAATAATCTAGGGACTGAACAATACAGTGAACCCAGATATGGATGAGAATTGTGGTTGAAGGTACAAATGCAAGAGTGTCCTTCTGTGAGCCTGAAATTGTACCCAACAGGGCAAAAAGAAAGACAAAATACATACATTACATATGAAAGCCAAAGGATAAAATGGTCAAACTAAGTAATGTCTTTACAATATCAACATTGAATGTTAATGGATTAAACTCCCCAAAAGACATATGTTGACAGAATGAGTAATATGTGTGTGTGTGTATGTGTGTGTGTGTATATATATATATGTATATATATATGAGCCATCTATATGCTGTATGCAAGAAACACAGTTTAGACCATAGGCTGAAAGTGAGAGGTTTGAAAAAGATATTTCACACAATAACCAAAGAACTATGGGAGTAGCTACACTAATATTGGAAAAAAACAGATTTTATATGCAAAAGTGTTATGAGATGCAGAAATCTATTACATATTTTTTTAAAAGGGGGCAATCCGCTATAAAGAAATAATAGTCATAAATATTTCTGCACCTACCCAAGATGACCCAAAATAAATGATGCAAACATTGGCAAAACTCGAAGGAGAAATAGAGGTCTCTACAATAATAGTTGGAGCCTTCAATATGCCTCTCACATCAATAGATAGAACAACTAGACAGAAGATCAACTAGGAAACAGAGATCTTGAACAATATGATAAATGAACTAGACCTAACAGACATATAGAATATTCCACTCCAAAAGAGCAGGTTAGAAAATCTCTTCAAGTGCTTATGGACCTTCATCCAGGATATACCACAAGTTAGGTCACAAAACAGACCTTAATAAATTTTAAAGATTGAAATTATGCAAAGCACCTTCTCTGCTCATAATGGAATGAAGCTGGAAATCAATAATAGGTGGGAGTTGGGAAATTTTGAAAACATATGGAGGCTAAACCACACACTCTTAAACAATCAGTAGGTCAAAAAGAAATTGCAAGAGAAATTGCTACATATCTCGAGATGAATGAAAATGAGAACACAACTTATAAAAACATATGGGATGCAGTGAAAGAAATGCTGAGATGGAAATTTATATCCCTAAATGCTTATATTAAAAAAGGACAAAGGAGCTCAAATCAAAGACCTAATTGAACTCCTGGAAGAACTGGGAAAAGAACAACAAATTAATCCTAAATCAATTAAAAGGAAAGAAATAACAATAATCAGAGCATAAACAAAAGGAAATTGAGAACAAAAAAGCAATAGCGAGAATCAACAAAACCAAAACCGAGTTCTTTTAGAAGATCAATAAAATTGACTGATGCTTAATCTGGACAGAATTTATGATAAGGTTGATTGTAACAGTTTGGCAACGGACTGAGGTGATGATGGCAGAGCGATATGAGTGTAACTGATGGCACTGAAATGTGACTGAAAGTGGTTGATAGGGGAAGGTTTGGGCTATCCTTGCTGCTGGAAGGAAATCTAGAGGATAAAACAGGTAACTATACAACTCAGTGAACTATGGGGAGGCCTAGGATTGTGGTTAAAAATACAATTATAAGGAAAAAAAAATACAATTATAAGAATGTTCTTTCAGTATCCATAACAAAGCTACAGCACTAGCACAGGGTGTCGATAGTGATGTGATATATGGGGACAAATGCACCTATAGCATACTTTTATGAGATATGAATGTGTTTGTTGATAGATAAAGACCCACACAGTAGCCAACAAAATACTAAACTCCCATCTTGGGGAGTCCTGCCACTTTATAAATAAAATGGAAAAAAAAAAAAAACCTATAGAATATATAGGCAGTACTTAATAAAAGAAAACAAACCAGTATGCCAAGCCTTCCAACATAATGCTTGCTTTAAGAACTTTATTCCTGTAAAAGTGAAACTTAGCCTAATTATAATTAATTCTTAAGAGTTGCCACCTGAAAACCTACTCATCTGTGGCTTCTCTATAAGTCAAACAGCAAATAAACTCACTACCTTCCCCTCAACATGTGTAATGACTCCCAAGGATGACCCTCCCTGGTACCAAGGAATTATTACTGGTGATGTATTTGGAAAAAGATGTTGAATAAAATGAGAAAACATTAAATAAAAAATAGTTTTTAAAGCTAAGATATTTCAAAGTGAGTTGGGAGGTCATTCTGGTGGTAACATTTATGCAGGTTTCAGACAGATCTCAAAAACTGCCACAGTAAACAAAGCCTCAAACAAAAGTGCTCCCATGGGCTCTAGGGACTGCCAGACACTATAAGCAAGGCACAAAGCCTCATGAAATCAAAACCTCCTTCAGTTGGGGATATATGGTAATCAATTTCTCCAATATAACATATATAGACTCATTTATAATGTCCCTATTCATGATTCTTCTACCCTTTTTGTTGGAATGTGTAATTATTCCAATACCCATTTAGTATATGACTTAGAGACTTAAATATTCAGATTGTTCATATGCTGTTTGAGCCCTGAATCCCATGAGAGTTGTGGCTAACATCTACTCTCAAGTTCTTCAGGCTTGTCCTGAACAACTAAAAAAATGATGATGATGGACAAGTCCCATCCCAAAAAAATCAAGGAAAACAGTTCCATCTATCCCATAATATCTAAGACTCTTCACTATCTGAAGTAGTCAGAGTAGGTATCATTCCAAATTCCTTAAGAATGAGGCATCAACAAAGATAAGGGGTGAGTGAAACCATGAACCAAAATAGATTTGTTGATGCTCTAGTTAGTGTTGTGTGGTAATGGAAGAACTTGTAACATTGGTATATATAAATAGTGGTTGCCACAGGTTCAGAGGGGTGGGGAAGGATGAATATGTGGAACACAGGCCATTTTTGGGGTATTGGAATTATTTTGTGTGATACTACAATGACAGATAAATGACATTATACATTTGTAAAATGCTATAAAATTATACAGCACAAAGTATAAACCATACTGTAAGATATAGACGTTGGTTAGTAACAATGCTTCAGTATTGGTTCATCAACTGTAACAAATGTACCATACTAATATATGATATTGTGAATAGGGGAAAATGTGGATGGGGGATTATATGGGAATCTCCAGTACTTGTGATGTAATGTTTCTGTAATCTAAACTTCTGTAAGATTAATTTTTCTATTACAAAAAGTAAATAGAATTGACAAACCATTAACTAGACAAACAATAAAGAAAAGAAAGAAGTTACAAATAAATAAAATCAGGAATGAAAGAAGGGATATTACCACTGACCCCACAGAAATAAAAAATGTATACTAAGAGGATATTAGAAAAAACTATATGCTCAGAAGTGAGGCAAACTAGATGAAATGGGCAAATTCCTAAAAATGCACAACCAACATATATTGATGCTAGAAGAAATATAAGATCTCAACAAATCAATCACAAAAAAAAGAGATAGAGTCAGTCACCAAAAATCTCCCAATAAAGAAAAATCCAATAACCAATGGCTTCATGAATGAATCCTACCAAACATTTTGAGAAGAATTAATACCAATCCTACTTAAACTTTTCCAAAAAATTGAAGATGAGAGACAATTACCAAACTCATTTTATGAAATGAACATCACCTTAATACTATAACAAGATAAAGATGGTACTAGAATAGAAAATTATAGACCAATTTCTCTAATTAATGTAGATTCAAAAAATTCTCAACAAAATACTTGCAAATCAAATCCAACAGCACATTAAAAAGATTATATACCATGATCAGTTCGGTTTTCTTTGTGATATGCAACAGCAGTTCAAAACAAGAAAAACAATTAACATTATACACCACATTAACATATCAAAGGAAATAAAATACATTATCATCTTGATTAATGCAGAAAAAAGCATTTGACAAAATCTAGCATCCTTTCTTGAAATGAACTCTTTAAAAGGTAAGCATAAAAGGAAACTTCCATAACATGGTACAAGGCATAATGAAAAACCCACATCCAACATCTTATTCAATGGTGAAAGGTTTCCCTCAAAGATTAGAAACAAGGCAAGGATGCCCACTGTCATCACTGTTATGCAGCACTGTACTAGAAATTCTAGCTACAGAAATTAGACAAGGGAAAGAAATAAGTGTTATCCAAATTGGAAAGAAGAAGCAAACCTCTTACTATTAGCAGATGGCATATTCCTATATTTTGAAAATTCTGAAATATTAAAGACAAAGATACTACTAGAGTTAATAAGTGTGTTCAGCAAAGTGGCATGATATAAGATCAACATGCAAAAATCAGTGTGATATTATACACTATTAAAAAACAATCTGAAAAGGAAATTAAGGAAAAAATCCATTTGCAGTAACAAGAAAAATAATCAAATATCTAGGAACTAATTTAACCAGGAATGTAAAGAAACTTTACTCAAAAAAACTACAAAACAGTGCTAAAAGAAATCCAGGAAGACCTAACCAAATGGAAGGACATTTGGTGTTCATGGATTAGAAGACTAAATATCATTAAGATGTCAATTCTACCAAAATTGACTGATAGATTCAACTCACTCTCACTCAATATTCCAACAGTCTACTTTACAGATATAGAAAAATTAACTACCAAAATTATTTGGAAGGGAAATGGACCCACAAAAGTAAAAAACATCTTTAAAAAGAAGAGCAAAATTGGAAGACTCACACTTCCTGACTTTAAAGCATATTAAAAAGCTACATCATGGTATTGCATAAAGACAGAATAGATTCTCACCTCTAAGGCCAACTGATTTTTGACAAGTCTACCAAATCCACTTTAATGGGTCAGAAAATTCACTTTAACCAATGATAGTGGAAGAACTGGATATTTGTGACCAAAAGAATGAAAGGCGACCTCTATCTCACTCCCTATATAAGAATCAATTCAGGGGGAGAATATGGCTCAACTGGTTGGGCGTCCGTCTCCCATATGCAGGGACCTGGGTTCGATCCCCGGGACCTCCCGGTAAAAATAAATAAATAAATAAATAAATAAATAAATAAATAAATAAATAAATAATTTATTTATTTAAAAAAAAAAAAAAAGAATCAATTCAAAATGGACCAAAGACCTAAACTTAAAAGCCATGATCACAAAACTCCTAGGTGATAATGTAGGAAAACATCTTCAAGATTTGTTGATAAGAGGTGGGTTCTTAGACCTTACACTGAGAGCGCAACAAAGAAAGAAAAATAATAGATAAATGAGTTCCCCTCAAAATGAAGCACTTTGCACCTTAAAGGACTTTGTCAAGAGGGTGAAAATGCAGCCTACTCAATGTGAGAAAATACTTGGAAATCACATGTCTGACAAGGGTTTAATACCATGATATATAAAGAGATCCTACAAGTCAAAAACATAATTTCAATGACCCAATTTAAAAATGGGCAAAAGACTTAAATAGGCACTTTTCCAAATGGCAAAAACAAAACAAAACAAAACAAAACAAAACAAAACACATGAATACATGGGAAAAAACCCACATCAGTAGCTATTAAGGAAATGCAAATCAATACTACGTTGAGATATAATTTCATACTTCTTAGAATGGCCACTATTTAAAAACAAACAAACAAACAAAAACAAACCAGAAGACTACAAATGTTATAGAGGATGTGAAGAAATAGGAACACTTAATCACTGTTGGTGGGAATGTAGAATGATAACCACCATGGAAGACTTTTTGGAAATTCCTAAGGAAATTAAATATAAATTTGTCTTGTGACCCGACAATACTACTAATAGGTATGTAGTCAAAAGAACTGAGAGCAGGGACATGAGCAGACATCTGCACACCAATGTTCATGGTGGATTGTTAACAATTGCCAAAAGATGGAAACAACCCAGGCATCTATCAACTGATGAATGGGTAAATGAGTATTGGTGTATAAATACGATGTAATATTATTCATGTCTAATGAAATGAAGTCATGAAGCATATGTCAACATGCATGAAACTGGAGGACATTATGTTGAGTGAAGCAAGCCAATCACAAAAGGACAAATATTGTATAATATTTCTGTTATGAACTAAATATAATGAGCAAACTCTTGTAATAAATAGCTACAGCATAGGTCACTAGAAGATAGAATAATGATAGAGGTTGTAAAGATATGCAGAATTGGTAAAATTTGTTTTTAAATATTTGGAAATGGATAGAAATGTTGAAAGTACTTACAGTGTTTGTAATCAGCAGTGCAAATATATGGGTATGATATTAGTTGAAAGGAAAATCTAAAGTTGTGTATATCAGTAGAAGGAAAGCTAAAAAATGAAACATGGGACTGTATAGCAGAGTGAACCCTCATGTAAAATGTGAGTATGGTTAATAGTGCATATATAAGGATGTTTTTTCTCATAAATAGAACAAAAGTATGGTAATGTTACCAGATGTTAATAATACGGACATTTGGGTAAAAATATAACCAAAGCAAACTATGGCCTGTAGGGTATAGTAACATATTAATATCTTTCCATCAATGGTGAAAAAGGAAATATGTTAAGTGAAAGAAACTAGATTCAAAGTATTGCATATTGTTTGACTTCATCTATACAAAATGTAATTTCAAAAGCGTTGTTAGAAATGGAAATAGATTAGCAGTTATGCATGGCAGGGGAAGGATAGAGGGATTGAGAGGGACTACTAAGAGGTAAGGTGTTTTTTTTTTTGTTTTGTTTTTTTGAGTAATGAAGATGTTCTAATATTGCTTACAGTGATGAATTCACAAATCTGTGATTATGCCAAATTCCACTGATTGTACACTTTATATTGATTTTATGGTCTATAAATATCTTTCAATTAAATTGATTTAAAAATATGCATACACACACTGTTGAAGGGGCATGCAAGTCAAATTGTTGAAGTGGCTAATGTATTAGGAGGGCAGATAAGTACCATTTCAATAAATAAGATGGAAATCAATTTGATCTAAATAACCTAGGAAAGATCCCTTAAAGATGAAATGTGAGTCAAGGATTAATATGATTGGGATGGAGAGAGACTAAGAAAGAGGTATTTTAGCTGAGGAAAGCATCCTAAGCAAATTCTTTGAGTCAAGGATGAAAGAAGTGCTTAAGAGGAACTGTGAAGCAATGCCTATAGTCAATTGCCTTTGGTTATAAGGAGAAACCAAAGTGATTGATAATTTACCCACAGAAGGTGGAGTCTCTGGAATAACAAAAGAAGGAAAACGGATTTGGTTGAAAAGTAAGGGAACCATTCCTAAAGAGAGACCATTAGAAATTCTTCAAAATAATTTTTCAATCATTAAAACAATATTTAGTAATAAATATGTGAGACCTTTTGTTTGAAAAAAAAAAAAACAATATTTATTGAGCACTACAAAGTTCTTGACACTAATCAAGGTATTGAAATATAGGAATAAACAAAACAGAAAAAGGCATTTCCCTCTAAAACCTGTAAACATCATGAGGACAGTTAATGATGAACTGTATGTACATGAATAACTAGATAATATGTTGAGAAAAATATATAAACTATTGTGAGATACTTCAAAAAAATCTTTTAATTTTCCGAGGAAGCAAAAGAATAGTAGGAATGAGTCAATTCCAATAAAAGAAAAACACTTAAAAATTTTAAAAAATGATGTTTTGAATAATTTCCTATTTGACTCCCACACAAAGTTAAAAATCTCAATTTCCAGATGCCAAAGGGGTCACTCAGTATCAGTGGTAGGGTGCTGAAAAGAAGTTCACTTGTTACAGGTGATCAGAGAAGAGCTAGACTTTGAATCAATTCTTTTTTTTTTTTAAATAGAATCCATATCTACTTTCACAGAAGCATAGGTTTCAGTTATTTTCAAATATTTACCAACCAATAAGGAAACTATGCATGAACATATTATTAAGTTGGGGTACATTAAAGATATTTATGGAAAATAACATTCCTAATTTTCCAAGGTAATTTTCCTTCAAGGTGAACAGTCAGCCTCTACATCCTTACTGACCTTTCTTCACTCCTAAGATATAAAGTTATTGTACCCAGATTGCTCTTTTCTACATTTTTCCCAAGGGAGAATATATGAAAAAATATGCTTTGTGGAAAAAGTACATATACAGAAAATTGCTTTTAAGTATATTCTAAGAATCCTCAATACAAAAAGCCATTGATTTGAAAACATATAAACAAACACAGGCATCCTCGATTGGTATACTATCTCGCAAAAATTCATACAGCAAACATTTACTTCTGTAAAAAATCTCTCTGGAATTATCAACATATTTTTGTGAATCTTGATCTCAGAACTTGTGATCATACAAGCTGACAATTTAGGGGAATAATGTTCCCAAGTAGTGTATGTGTCTGTATTTAAACAACAACACAGAAAGCTTGGAGAAGAAGTATCTCTGCCTGTTGTGCAAGAGAAATATAAAGAAAAATTAGATATATATTAAATTGAAATCTTATTTCTCCATAATCTCTCTCTCTCTCTCTTTTTTTTTTTTTTTAATATAATCTCTCTCTTGATAGAGTGTAGAGATGACCAAAGGGAACCACTCTTTGATAGCTGAATTTAACATCATAGGATTTACGGATCTGCCAGAGCTGAAACCACTTCCCTCTGTGGTGTTCTTTCTCATCTATCTGACCACAATAGTGGGAAATCCTGGTTAGTGGCATTGATCATTATGGAGCATAATCTTTACACACCAATGTACATCTTTCTGGGCAACCTGGCTTTGATTGCTTTCTGATGCTCCTGCGCTATTGCCCTGAAGATGTTAGAGAACTTCTTTTCATGAGGCAAAACAATTCCTTGTATGAATGCATGGCAAAATTTTGTTTTTCTAAAACTGTGAACTGCTTTCTTTCCATGGCAATGGCCTACGACAGGTGTGTGGCAATATGTGGCCCACTGCAGTACCACATGAGAATGTCAAAAAATCTCTTCATTCTGATAACCACAAGAGCTTACATGGCTGGAAACTTGCATTTCATGATTCATGTAGTGTTTCTATCTAGGCTGCCTGTGGATCTCATGAAATTTTCTATATGATATGTTTCCACTGTATAAACTTTGCTGTGTAAATCCTTTTATCAATGAACTGATGATCCTTATTTATCAGGGTCAATCCAAATCTTCACTATTACTACAGTCCTAATCTCTTATCTCTACATTCTTTTCACCATTTTAAAAATGAAATGCTGAGGGACGTGACAAATCCTTATCCACCTGTGCATCCCACTTTCTTTATCAATATTCTACTGGTCTCTTCTCTTCATGTACATTTGACTAACTACAGTTAGAAGAAATTAACAATATACCCATTGATATTTTTATAGTCTAGTATTTCCTTTTTTAAATTCTTTTATCAACTAAGAAATTAATAGATGTTATGAAAATGAGGAAATACTCATAACATTCTGAAACAAATACCATATCTTGTGGTAAAGTGATTTCAGTATACTAAAAGTGTTGATTTTCAAAATCAGTGGAAACTGAGAAAATTGAAAATGGCCACATTGTACATAAAACATTAACTCACAAATATTATAATATGTAAGTCAACTAATGCTTAAATGAATACTTTAAAAAAGAGGGATTCTGATAAAATATTTTTCAAAATCAGGAATGGATATATGATTATTCCTGAGGTCAAAATTTTTTCATACAGTATTTAGCTACAATTTGCAACATTCAGCAAATACTAGGTATATAAGTCAATGCATAAAAGTAACTTCCATTTAATATTAATGACAATTTTTGGGTTATGGAATATTTTTCAAACTCAGGCACATTCCATTTTGTCAAATATTAATCACTTCTTTACCAACACAATCTATAAAATATAAACTGTGTCTGAATTTTATTTTATTTTTGGTTATTTTTTGTTTGTTTTGGGGGGGTAAAGTAGAAGTTTTATTTTGAAAGATATTGGGTGCTACTTATATTCTATCCATCTTCATAGCACATTTTAAATTACCTCCATGATCATCAAAAGTTATGTGTCCCATTAGTTCAAATCATAATAGCCATATAGGCTTATATAATGAGTGATATATATTTCATGCATTAACTGGGAATAGCCATAAAAATCCTTTTCCCTAGTCTCAGCCACAGAGATATATGTCTTCCACCTTTGTCTAGATATGCATTTCACTTTAGATACGATAACTAACAAACTATCAATTATTTTTATTCTGTGTGAATTTATCTTCCAAACCCTGGTATAAAGTGGTAGGTCCTTCTTTTCCTTGTATGCTGCTGCTCCCCATCTTGGGCTCCAGCTCCTACCTCCCGGGATGCTCCTCTGAAGACAGGGGTCTCCCTTCCAGCTGTATTCTTCTCCGACACCTCACCCCCTGATTCCAGGCCATGGGAATCAATCTTGATACCCATGCCTGGAGGAAGAGAAATCTGTACAGGATTTAGTGAGAGAGAGAGAAAGAATATCTGTTAGAGACCCCCTGGGTGACCCTGGATACTTTTTCTCATAGAGGTATTGTTATACATGCCTGTTAGGTTTTTTTTTTTTTTTTTTTTTTTTAACAAATAAATTTTATTGATACATATTAATAAAGCATAAATCCTTCTGAAGTGTATAATCAACGGTATTCGGTGTAATCAAGTATTTTTGTATTCTGAATTTTATTTTAAAGTTTCTTTGAGTTTGTTCAAGAGATTATGTTTGAATATGAGTTCTGATAATGTATCTTCTCATATCCAGAATATTTTCTTCCTTAATATTAGTCAGTATTCCTCTCAAGCTCACTGAAAGTGTATCACCGTAGTGGGGATTTATCATTTTATTTGAAAATGATGTTGTTTTTGGAAATCTATGGATTTGGGTATTTCACATAGTTTGCATAATGTGAATTCCTGAAAATATCAATTAAATCAAAACTTTCTTTCCAGTGATATAATTATCTGTCTTGTTTATAATTAGTAACCCACTAACCTGCACTAATTCCAATATAAATTAGTGATATAGCATTACAGACAACTGGAAAAGTTACTAAAATTTGAATGAAATATATATTATTGAAAGTTCATAATATCTAAGAAATATATACAATGGAAGAGCATCACAAAAAAGAGATAAGGGATCCAATATGGTAGAATAAGGAACAGTTTTTAAAAATAAAGAAAAATAGGAGGCTAAAAAAGGATAGGGCACTATTACAATAGTCCAGAAACAAGACAATAAAACAATGATTCTCAAGCATTTTGTTTCTTAGAGTATACTTTTAAATACTAGAAATCTTTAACAGCATTCTCCAAAGAGTGAAAACATTTAAGATACAAAAGCATTCAAGCAGGAATGATCAGAAAAAATAAAATCACTACAGTATAATACTCTCATGATGTCTATAAAAGTATTCAATGTTAATGAAATCTTTCATTAGTTGTTCTTCGTAAAGTGTTTCTATTTTGAAAGAACAGTTATCTGGTGTGATTATGCACCTTTACATATTCATGAAACCATATTACAATGCTTTTCTTTGCTACCAGATCAGTGCTATGACACACTTCTAACCTGCAATTTACTGTAAGTCATACCCTGCTCTACACTATGACATGATCAATCCAATTAATATTCCATCTGACAAATATTTACCATCTTCATATTTATGGACAGTTGTAGGATTATTAAATTTTACATATTTATCAAAATGTACAAAAATAAGTTGCTCAAAACTGATTTTAAAAATAAGAATTTTGTTGTCTCCTTTTATAGGGCCTGAATATAGTCTGAGAATTATATGATTCAGTTCTGAGTGAAAATAGTAGAAGGGACTGGCATGGGAACACTTGGAAGAATGCTTGGAGCTTGATGGCAACTTGATGACATGTTGGATATGGGAATAGAAGATAATTACATTGTCATAGAAGTCACTAAAGGGCTGAGCCTGGAGATGTTGAATGTCCTCTGCCTGAAGATTCTTAAGATACACTTGGGAACCTTGATACTTGACTACAGCATCCTGGAATATCTGAACCTAGCTCCCATTTTATCCTCATTTTCACTACTTGGACACTAATTTGCAGTCATACAGCCAAACTGATATTTCTGTTTCTAGAACCAATTTCTCTATTAAGTACTACTTAGCCTACCACTTTTAATTTCTTGATTCCTACCTCTGTTTTAGGAAGATTTCTGTCTCTTACTCTGCCAACAACAAATTTAAAGAAAATGTCTTCCACTTATAGAATGATTTTTGAACCTGTGGGCAATTTTTTATGTATAGCTGATTCATTCACTTTAATTTCAGTCAGTGTATATAAAAACTGACTGTCTATAAAATAGTTAATAACACCAAGTTCTCTAATACATCCTTTATGCCAGCAAGACTGGGATCTGCTTTCCATACTTTCAAAACTTTCTGAGCTTTCATACCCCTTACATTTTGCATGTAAACTTTGCTTAGCATTCCCTTTCTAATCCTTCTCTGCCTAGAACATTTCTACGTGTCCTTCAAGACCAATGCCAAATGTCCTGTCCCATATGATCTATAATAAAGCAGCCTCTATTATTTGGTATGTGTGTGTAGTTTCTGGTGTAAATGCTGGACTTAATTGTAGGATATTTTAATATTATTTTTCTCTTGGTATTATAGCTATACACTTACGGAAAAAATTAGAATCTTTCTTGAAGAGTTGTGCCTTCTAGTGTCAATCACTTTATTTAGGAAGAAGTCAGTTCTCCCACCAGAAAATAGGAGTGGAGCTCTTGCTCCTCTCTATTCTTCGCACTCTTGTATAGGATCCCCTGAGACTAAGGCATACCAGGGCTTCCACATCACAGGGAAAAGACATTTGCCTCTCAGTGATAGATTTGTAGATAGCCCAGAGGTGTCACTGCAGAGAAACATTAGTAGAAGAGGAACAACTCACTCATATAAACCAGATTATTAAGATCACTGGCTTTCAAGCTATTTATGAGATGCATGCCAATTAATGTGTTATTAATGACAAAGTACCATAGTTTATAGTTTACTACTTTTAAAATAGAGTGGTTTCAAGATTATGTCAATAACATTCTCCTCATTCCTTTAATTAAAATATGCTCTCTTGAATGGGAGAAAATGAAGAACAATCATAGTTAGCCAGTTGGGAATGGCTCATAACCAGACCAAACCCAAGGAGTGTGTGATGCAGTCGGTCTCACCTACCAAATTGCTTCTCAATGTTGAAAGAGAGTTGAGAACTGTACTTCTAGTTGTATAGCACTATTGTGTTTGTTTTTCAATTGTCTCCTAATCTGGCAAATGCTTGTACAAAAAACTGCTCAATTTACTCTGTGCTACCAGGAATCACTTGAAGCAGAATGAATGGCAGAGCAATGTCTTCTTGTGTTCAGCATGGTTTGGGCAACAGTGAAGGTTAATTCTGAAGAGGTAAATGAGTATCTCAGAAAGGTTTTGGGGCTTATACCCCATTGCTCCTAAAATATGGAATTTTTCTATCCACTGCCAAATCGAGTCATATTTTCATATGGAAAATAGGTGTTTTTTTTTTAAGGTAAGTTATTTAACACCCTCAGTCAAATTAAGTCATTCCCAATCTACTTGCCTAGTATTTTATATGTATGATTTTTCTATAGATTTTTTTACTTTACCTTGTAATTATTTGTTTTAATGATTATCTCACTATTTCACTGAAAAGATTCAGCAAACAGAATTGGGCCTTATAATGCTATGAATTAATGCCATTAATTATAACTCTGCTTGGCATTGTAATAAGCCCTATAAACATATTATTGAGCAAAACATGATCAAAAAGAAAATCAACCTACATTACATTCAGTTAAGTGTTTTTGTTTAATTGACTGTTTATTTTCTTTGTCTATAATGATCTTAGTTTAAGTCTCCTTTATTCCACAATTTAATCTTACTTGGAACCTAAGAAGCACTCAAACATTTTTGGCTTGATTTGTCTTCTATGCCATATCAACATGCAAAGAGTAGCATTAAGAACAATATGCTGAATCACACACAACCAGAGTCATTTTCTATAACTCAGATTTGATTAGGCAATCCTTTTACTTATAATTATTCAATTCCAAGAATATGAATGTTTTAAGACTGCTAAGTAAAATTCAAGCTCCTCAATTTGGCACTCTTGTGTAATTTAAGACACTTCCAATAATGTCTGTAGCAGTGCAATCTTCTCCCACCAGGAATCCTGTATGCTAGGCAATCTGGTCTCATCTAAACCTTGGAATAACAGAGCCCTGTGATCAGTCACCTTTCTCTTTACCAAATTCCCACTTTCTCTAGATGAGCATACTCAGTCTTGTAGCTTTAAATCTATGTGTTGATGTCTCCTAATATCCAGTTTTTTCTCTCTAAGGCACAATTTTATATTCAGCTTCTTAGTTGATATCTCTACTTAGATAACTGAAAAGCATTTTAAATATAACATTATAGAAGGCAAGATGGCATCAGTTTAGGAGGGCACTCACTGACTATCTCTCTGAGGATGGCGAATTGTGGACAGGGTCCTGCCTGGGGGTCTGTGCTGTGGGCGTATGGAGCGAGACGCTTGAGACATCTATCTGCAGGTAGATGGACGGCGTGGACTGATCGGTAGAGATTCATGAGCTTTAAGCCTGCCTTTGGTTGTTAACACAGATGTGTGAGCCCCACCCTCAGGAAAAAATGTTCATTTGGGCCATGACTCCCACCAGGCAACCCAGTGAGAGGGTCCGGTGATAAGGAGCATTCTCTGAGAGTGGGCGGGCTCTGGTGAAGGGGTGAGAGGGCTTTCCTTTCTGTGGATTTGGCTGCCTGGAACCCCTTGCAGCTTGGGCAAACAAAATAGCTGGATTGACTCAACACCAGGCAGAGAGGAGGGGTAAATCTGCTGAGGAAGTTGATTTACCTAGCTACCCAGGGACAAGCCCCAAACCCCACCAAGCCAGTGAGAGGGAGCTTTCTCCGAGGGAGGGACGGTTCTGATAGAAGGTGAGAGGGGTTTCCCTTCTGTGGATTTGGCTGCCTGGACCCCCTCATAGCTTTGAGGAGCAGATAAGCAGGCTTGAAGCAGTGCCAGGCTGAGGGGAGAGGCAAATCTACTAAGGGAGCCTGATTTACCCAGCAGCCCAGTGACACTGAGGCTTGGCTCCAGAGGGGGCAGAGTCAGCCAATTTTATCTTTCTGCACTGACAAGCATCAGAGCTTCAGCTCCTCTGGGGAGGCCAGGAAGTGGGAAGTGCTTGATTAATTTCCACGAGCCTAGCTAGGGTCCCCTCATTGAAGGGGGTGTCTAGAAGAGGACTTATTTTGGGTCCCATGTTTGGTTTTTCTCTGTTTATTTGTTGTCTCTTGCTTTTCTTTCCTCTTTGCTCCCCCCTTTCTTTTTTCTTTCATTTTTTGTAAAATTAGGTGCTGCTAGCTTGTATCTTCTTTGGTGTGCTTCTTCTTCAGTTCTTTCCCATTCTCTGTCTATATTGATTTTTTACCCCAACTTATCTCTTATCATTCCTTCATCTTTCTGCCTTCATCTTTCTGTGGTCCTTATATACCATGTTTTTTTCATTAGCCCACAACTTAAGGGTGTCAATTTCTATTCTATCTATTTTGTTTTCTACTTTTTAAAATTAATATTAACTTTTTCCTTTCAGCTTTTTCTTTACTCTCTCTCCCTCCTCATCATTCTAGCCTTCTAAATCATTATATATATATTACTCTATTTGGTTTCCCAGTCCATTATAGGTACTCCACCTTTTTTCCTTTTACTCTACACTGACTACATGAATCAAATATTCATTTCAGTAAGTCTTATTTGGCCCCTCATCTAACTTTTATCAATATTACTATTATCCTTTTTCCTTTCTCATATCTTTCAATTCCTCTGGCCATAATATTTTTCCTTCAAGGTACCATAGAAAGAAGCAAGGAAATTAAATAAGAAGAAAAAGTGTCAAAGAGAAAACTTAACACACACACAGAGACACCAGCTAAATAAAACTCTAGAGCAGAGAGAGAAGTGAATCAACCAAATAAACCCATCAAGATAAAATGATTACTAGAGGGCAACAAAAAATTACAAACGACACTGAGAAACAGGAAGACATGGACCAGTCCAATGAACAAACTAAAAACCAGGAAGACATGCAGAATATCGAACAACTAATCAAAGCTTTCCAAACAAATACCATGAACCAACTTAATGAAGTGAAGGAAGAGATTAAGGATATAAAGAAGACACTGGGAGAACATACTGAAGAAATTGTAAACATAAGCAAAAAGATAACGGATAGGATGGTGATCAATGGCACAATCCAAGAATTAAAAAAGATGCTGGATTCACCAAACAGCAGATTTGAATAGGCAGAAGAAAGAATTAGTGATGTGGAAGACAATACATCTGAAATCAAACAGATAGTAGAACACATAGACAAAAAAAAAAAATAGAAAAAATCCAGCAGGGACTCAGAGATTTAACTGACAACACAAAATGCATAAACATATGCATTATGGGCATCCCAGAAAGAGAAGAGAAGGGAAAGGGAACAGAAGGAATGTTGAAGGAAATAATGGCTGAAAACTTCCCAACCGTATTGAGAGAGATGGATGTGCAGATCCAGGAAGCACAACACACCCCAAACAGTATAAATCTCAACAGACCAACTCCAGGACATATACTTGTCAAAATGTACAATGCTCAAGACAAAGAGAAAATACTCAATGCAGCAAGAGAAAAGAGAACCATCACATAAAAGGGAATCACAATAAGATTAAGTGCTGATTTCTCATCGGAAACCATGGAGGCAAGAAGACAGTGGTATGACATAGTCAAAGTACTAAAAGAAAAAAATTTCCAGCCACAAATTCTCTATCCAGCAAAACTGGAGTTCAAAAATGAAGGAGTGTCCAAAATAGTCACAGATAAACAGAAATTAAGAAGTATGTCAATAAGAAACCTGAACTTCAAGAAATACTAAAGGAAGTTCTACAAGTTGAAAGGAAAAAAGAAGGGAAAGAGAGTTGGAGGAGAGTTTAAAAAAAACAACTAAAAAGACAAAAACAGAAAAAAACAACATATGACATACATTACCCCAAAGAAAATATGGCTGAAGTAAGAAATTGGTTGTGAGTAATAGCATTGAATATTAATGGATTAAATTCACCACTCAAGAGACACAGATTGGCAGAATGGATAAAGAAATATGATCCATCTCTATGCTGTCTACAAGAAACCCACCTTCGGCCCAAGGATTCAAGGAGACTGAAAGTAAATAAGTGGAAAACAATTTTACAAGCTAACAATAGCAAAAAAGGGCAGGAGCAGCTATCCTAATATCAGACAAAATAGACTTTAAGTACAAAACTATTGTAAGAGACAAAGATGGACACTATATATTAGGAAAAGGGGCAATCTCTCAAGAAGAGAGAACAATCATAAACATTTATGCACCTAATCGGGGTGCCTCAAAATACATGAGGAAAACTCTGGAAAAACTACGTGGAAAAATAAATGCCTCTACAATTATAACGGGGGCTTTAATACAACATTATCATCATTAGACAAAACATCTAGACAGAGAATCAAAAAAGAAACAAAGGATCTCAACAATACGCTAGAGACCTGGACTTAATAGATATATACAGAACACTACAACCAATTACAGCAGAATTTACATTCTTCTCGAGTGCACATGGATCATGCTCCAAGATAGACCACATGCTAGGCCACAGAACAACTCTAAATGAATTCAGAAAAATTGAGACTATACAAAGTACTTTCTCTGACCACAATGGAATGAAATTGGAAATCACTAAGGGCCAGAGAAACAGATTAGGCACAAAGATATGGATGTTAAACAACACCCTTTGAGACAAACTGAGTCTTGGAGGAAATCTCAAAAGAAATCAGTAACTACCTTGAAACTAATGAAAACAAAAAGACAACATATCAAAACCTATGGGATGCAGCAAAAGCTGTCCTGAAAGGGAAGTTCATAGCTATAAAAACACATATTAAAAAAGAAGAAAGAGCTAAAATTGAAGACCTAACTGCACACTTGGAGGAATTGGAAAAACAACAGCAAACTAAACCTAAAGGAAGTAGAAAGAAGGAAATAACAAAGATTAGAGCAGAACTAAATGAAATAGAGAATTAAAAAAGCACTAGAAAAATAAACAAAACCAAAAGCTGGTTCTTTGAGAAGATCAACGAAAATGACAAACTCTTAGCCAGACTAACAAAGAAAAGGGAGAACAGATGCAAATACACAAAATAAGTAATGAGCAAGGGGAAATCACTACTGACCCCACAGAAATAAAGAGTTTCATAAGAGAATACTTTGAAAAATTATATGCCAACAAGAATGATAATTTAGAGGAAATGGACAAGATTCTTGAAACTCACAAATAGCCTACATTGATGAAAGAAGAAATTGATGAATTGAATAGCCCAATTACAAGTAAAGAGATGGACTAAGTCATCAAAAACCTCACAACTAAGAAGAGCCCAGGACCAGATGGCTTCACAGCTGAATTCTACCAAACAATCCAGAAGGAGCTAACACCAATTCTGCTTATGCTCTTCCAAAAAATAGAAGTAGAAGGAATATCGTCTAACCTATTCTACAATGCCAACATTACCCTAATACCAAAACCAAACAAAGATACCACAAGAAAGGAAAATTACAGACCAATTTCTCTAATGAAGCTAGATGCTAAAATCCTCAACAAAATATTTGCTAATTGCATTCAACAACATATCAAAAGGATTATACACCATGACCAAGTGGGTTTCATCCCGAGTATGCAAGGATGGTTCAGTATTAGAAAATCAATCAATGTAATACACCACATAAACAGATTGAAAGAAAAAAATCACATGATCATCTCTATAGATGCAGAAAAAGCATTCAACAAAATACAGCACTCTTTCCTGATAAAAACACTGCAAAGGATAGGAATAGAAGGAAACTTTCTGAATATGATAAAGGGTATATATGAAAAACTCAAAGCTAACATCATCTTCTATGGTGAAATCCTAAAAGCCTTCCCTCTGGGATCGGGAACAAGACAAGGATGTCCACTATCACTACTCCTATTTAATATTGTCTTAGAAGCACTTACTCAAGCACTGAGGCAAGAAAAGGATATAAAAGGCATCCATATGGGAAAAGAAATAAAAATTTCATTGTTTGCAGACAACATGATCCTATACATAGAAAGGCCTGAGAAATCTACAACAAAGCTTCTAGAACTTATAAAGGAGTTCAGTAATGTTGCAAGCTATAAGATCAATGCTCAGAAATCAGTAGCATTTCTGTACACCAATACGAGCAAGCTGAGGAGGAAATAAAAAAAAAAAAACATTTACAATAGTAACTAAAAAAATCAAATACCTAGAAATAAATTTAACTAAAGATGTAAAGGACTTATATATAGAAAACTACACAACACTGTTAAAGGAAATCAAAGAAAACTTAAATAAATGGAAGAATATTCCCTGTTCATGGATAGGAAGAATAAACAGCTTCAAGATGTCTATCCTACCCAAACTAATCTACAGATTTAATGCAATCCCAATAAAAATCAACGGTATATTTTTTAAAGAACTGGATAAACTAACTACAAAATATATTTGGAAAGGTAAGAGGCCCCGAATTGCCAAAGACATATTGAAAAAAAAAATGAAGTTGGAGGTATCACATTACCCGACTTTAAAACATACTACAAAGCTACAGTGATCAAAACTGCATAGTATTGGCACAAAGATGGACCTACTGACCAATGGAAATGAATTGAGAGTTCTGATATAGATTCTCGCATATACAGTCATCTGATATTTGAATAGGCCACCAAGCCTCAGTTGGGAGAGATTGGCCTCTTTAACGATTGGTGCTTGGAGAACTGGATATCCATATCCAAAAGAATGAGAGAAGAATACCATCTCACACCTTATACAAAAATCAGCTCAAGATGAATCAAAGGTCTAAATATAAGAGCCAAAATCATAAAGACCTTGGAAGATAAGGTAGGGAAGCCTCTACAGTAACTTGTAATAGGAAATGGTTTCATAAACTTCTCAGCCAAAGCACGAGCAGCAAGAGAAAAAATAGATAAATGGGATATCCTCAAAATTAAAAACTTCTGCACTCAAAAGACATTATTAAGAAAGTAAAAAGGCAGCCTACCCAATGGGAGAACATATTTGGCAACCATATATCTGATAGGAGCACAATATCCTGCATATATAAAGAAATCCTCCACCTCGAAAATAAAAAGACAAACAACCCATTTAAAAAATGGGCGAGTGACCTGAAAAGACATTTCTCCAAGGAAGAAATACAAATAGCTAAAAAGCACATGAAAAAATGCTCGACATCACTAGCTATTAGAGAAATGCAAATCAACACTACAATGTGATACCATCTTACACCCATCAGAATGGCAGCTATTTTTTAAAAAAGCAGAATATAAGTGTTGGAGAGGATGTGGAGGAATAGGAACCCTCATCCACTGCTGGTGGGATTGTGGATTGGTCCAGCCTCTGTGGAGGACAGTATGGCAGTTCCTCAAAAACCTAACAATAGATCTTCCATATGATCCAGTGATTCGACTACTGGGTGTATATCCAGAAGAAGTGAAAGCAAAGACATGAACAGATATATGCACACCAATGTTCATAGCGGCATTCTTCACAATTGCCAAAAGCTGGAAACAGCCCCTGTGCCCTTCAACAGATGAATGGATAAGCAAAATATGGTACATACATACAATGGAATATTACTCAGCTGTAAGAAGGAATAAAGTGCTAAAACACGTGGATGAATCTTGAAGACCTTATGTTGAGTGAAGCAAGCCAGGCATTGAAGGATGAACAGTATATGACCTCACTGATTTGAATTGAGGAAAATAAGCAATCTCTGAGAACCATTGTCTGAAAAATAGTTTAACAAGGGAGAGAATGAGAAGAGTAGGTTGTGAACCATCACCCATATGGACATAATCTATGGTAAAGTGATAAGTGTAGTTGCATATTGAAGGATAGGACAGGTGGGTCGTGATATTACTGGGCTTGGTGGTGCAGAGTTGACAGGTGGGTAGATTAGGAAGCGCAGGTTAGAATACCAATGGCATGTAACTATGAATCTTGTTATCCAATGAGTCAAGACAGGAGAGTGTCATATGCCCCAGGAGGATTTGGGGGAAGGAACAGAAAAGATCAAATGGGGTATTTAGTGGTCATGGGAAATGTTTTTCATTTCCTAACAGTCATGGACACAGGACATGGTAAATGTCATAAAAAATTATTAAACTGTACCGTCTAATTTGTAAACTATATTGTAAACCATTGACAATGATTAATAGTTATGTTTCACTATTTGTGTAACAGTTATAACAATGCTACCCTGCACAAAGAAAAAAAAAAAAAAAGGATAATATGGGGTGAGGAAAGGGGAAGGAGGTTGGGTATATGAGACTCTCTAGTATTCTGTGTGTTACTTTGCTGTGACCTAAAACTTCTTAGAAAATTAAATTAAAAATTGGGAGACACTGGGAATGAGAAGGGGAAGGTGTCACAGTACACACTAAACATCCAATAATGTAGTGATAAAAGGGAAAAAATAATTAAAAACATTTTTTGTTGTTTTTTCCCATTTTTTGAATGTTCCAATCCGTTAATTATATTTTATTTTTAATTTTATTTTTCCTGTGTTTCCATGTATTTTATCTCTTAAATTAAAGCTTATCATTATTACTTCATTTTCCTATTAACTGTATTTAGTTATTATATGGACTTCATCTTCAAGAAAGTTTTAGATCACAGAAAGGTTACAATGGGGGCTGCAGAGGATCATTGGTTAGGGGTGTTTGGAATGGGGGATTCATAGTAGGAAGTTCATCCGAATATATATGAAAGATATATAAAATTGTTCAAATGATAAAGAAATGGGGCATGGTCACGGTGGGTAGACAATCATGCAATAAATGAGGGAATACTGAATTCCCAGCCTGGAGAGCTCTGCCACATTCTCAAGGGAGTAGCAACAGTCCCCTGAGTAAAGGGGCAGTGTCTGGCAAGGGAGGATGGTCCACTGATGGATTCTTGTTATTGATGACTAGCCTTATGAGTCTTTGCTCTTGTAATCGATACTTAGCCTACTGTTATGGGGTGCCTAAGGGTTGCCACCTGGGAGCCTCCTTGTTGCTCAAATGTGGCCTCTCTCTAAGCCAAACTCAGCATATGTATGCAATACCTTCCCCCCAGCATGGGACATGACTCCCGGGGATGAGCCTCCCTGGCAACGAGGGATTAATACCAAGTGCCAACTGGCAACACGACTGGAAAAAGACCTTGAATAAAAGGGGGAAAAGGTAAAGACAAATGAGTTCATGTGGCTAAGAGACTTCAAAGAGAGTCAGGAGGTCATCCCAGAGGTAATGCTTATGCACACCTCAGTAGGATCTCATAGAACACCAAAGTGGATATCACCCCACACAGAGGGGCTCCCTCTGGAGACACCCAGGTCCCATATAAGGGGGGATAGCCCCAGAGATTGATGACTTATCAGTGGGCTCTACTTTGGAATCTGTGCTCCTGACAGTGACAGAGTTGGACTCAAATAAGTCCTCCCTGCACATGGTCCATCAGTCCCTTCTATTCAAACCTTTATGTGATGCTGGAGTTTGTAGGTATACTTCCCGAGACTGGAGCCTCTGGCCTGCCCATGTGCCCTCTGTGCTTGGAATCTCGGTGGAGCTGCAAATCCTACTCTACAGCTCAATGGCCTCACCCAAGCCACCTGGTGAGGAGACGATGATGGACAACGGCCATCCCAGGGAATGGAGAGAGCCTGCAGTTGCAGGCAGGATATTCCCATCCACCGTATCCATGGTATATAAGCCCACTCTCACTTGGAGGTTGAGTGGACATCACCATCCCAGTCCCCTTAGGATTAGGGGAAGAGCTATGGACTAGAGTAGACTTAATGGTATTCTGTTGTAGACATATTGTGATTCAAGCAATGGAAGAAATTATAACAATGAGGTGGAGCCAGTGGCTACTAGACACTTTCAGAACAGGTAAGGGAAAAGTAGTTGTAATACAGGGGCTTTTTCAGGACTTGGGAATTATCCTGAGTGACATTACAACAACAGACATAGGCCATTTTACATCAGCATATACCATGCAGAACTGTGTGGGAGAGAGTGTGGTCTACAATGTGAACTATGGTCTATGCTTAGTGGCAAAGTCCCGGGTTGTGTATATTAATTGCAGGTGATGTGCCACACTAATGAAAGATGTTTATGTGGGATGTTATGGGAGGTGTAGGAGGTGGGGAACATGGGAATCCCTGTAATTTTTTTGTAACATTTATGTAATCTAAACATCTTTTAAAATTTATGTATAAAAAATAAAATTTATGTAAGGAAATGCACATATATGCGTATATATTTATATATCATTTTACAAATATTGGTTTGTATTGTGAAAATTTTGATTTTTACAATAAAAAATAAATGATTAAATAAAATATATATAACATTATAAAATAAAACTCATTTTTCTATCTCCATACCTAGCCCCATACTAAATATTCCTCTTCCAATTTCTTTCATCACAGTAAAACTCATGTTCCTCCCTTCACATTTTCTTTGTTAGTCTTTTTTCTCCCTCACTCTCCCTTACAAGCACAAATGATCAGCAACTCCTGCTGGCTTATTCCCCAATATATAACTCAAGTCCTTCTTATTGTCTTCATGCACACCGTATCACCCTATTTATGAACTACTATAGTATCCTAGCTGGTCTGCCCACTTCCACCTTTATCCTTCATGATCTAGTCTCTAAGATTATGTAGAGTGTGCTATTTTAAAATTTAAATAAGTAACTGATAGTTATCTGCTTTAAAACCCTCTGCTTGGCATTATAATGGGCCCCAAAGATGTCCATATCCTATTCCCTGGAAACTGTGAATATGTTATGTTACATGGCAAGGTGGGGTTAAGTTTCGAATAGAATTACGGTGGCTAATATACCATGTATATTTAACAAGTAAAATAATAAAATTGTCCTGGAAAACACAGTTGCACAGAATGTATCAAAAATGTGTTTTATATATTGAAGAGCAGACAGAAAAGTAAGTCCAAGTAATGCAATTTAACAAAGACTCGCCTGGTCATTTCTGGCTTTGAAGATGGAAGAGTAACATGAGCCTAGGAAAACACAGAGACTGAAGATGTGAGTGGCAAAGAAACATATTCTCTACTATAGTCTTCAAAAGGAGTACAGCTCTGACAATACTTTAAGTTTAGCCTGATGCCTATTTCAGACATCTGAACTCCTGTGCTAGATATAATAAATTTTCATTGTTTCAACCTACTACATTTGTAGTAATTTCTTACAGCACAGAGGAAACCAATATTCCTTCCCAAGTTTACTCTTGGTACTTTGTCCTCAAGGATATTTAATAGTGTTTTGTCAGCAATTAATAACTATTAGCTGAATAAATGAATGAGAAAGGTGTTCATAAACTTGCTGCATAATGTGGACAATGCTGCTAAATAAATTTAAAAAAAACAACACTGAGTCATTCATCCATGACAAAATGACTCACCATAGAAATTGTCTCAAGCAGCTGATATCCTATCAACAGTTATCTCAAAAGTAGAGCAATGGAAAATATATGGTGTTTATTACAAGAACTGTGTGGCCACCTCCTTTCAGACTCCAGTACCTGTTATGATTTCCTTTTATAGAGGGCACTGCAGGGTTGATAAAGCCCACAAATATGAATCTACCTTTCCCCATGTTAATTAAAGAACATCGCTGTGATAGCAGCAGAGGTACCTTATTAACTTATCAACAATCTTAGCATCACAAACTAGGAAATGAGAGACCAGGACAATTAATAGTTTCTCAGGAGAGCTTGCATGTTTGGAGTAAACATTTATTTATGATGTGATACCATTTTCTAAATTACAAGAGTCTGAATTTAATTCATAGCTATGGATATATACATTTTTACTCCTCATTATATTGTGAAGAGAAATCTTGAAAACGGAAACCATTTTTTCTCCTTTTTTATATCTTACCACCACCATCCCAACACTAAAAAAATTCTGAAACAATCAAGTACTCTTCATAAAACTTTCCTCACTCACTGAACAGGAATTATGAATGAAATTGCAATCAAACTGAGGGGGAATAATACTTGCAACCATGAAACAGCAGAGGACCATACAAGGTAAAATCAAGACTTTCTAGTTATGTATGCCGCAGGAGCTTAGGGAGGGTTTAAGAAAAGTGAGTCTTTTCTTGGGACATTGGATATAACTTGGTTTTGAGCATTAAAGCAAGAATATGGTTTGGGTAGATGGAGAGATATATTGAAGGTAATAAAATTAAGGTAAATAACCCAAAACAAAGAATGGAAATCATATATGTAGAGAAAAATTAAGAAAGTGACCTGGCTTATAGACAGTATATGGGTGTGTATGATATAAAGAAAGTGAGCACAAATGACACTCACTTTATTTAATAATTGACTAAACAAATTAAGAAAGAGGGGTGATAGTCATTACACTATAAATGATGAGAATTTTCTAGATTGGGAGAAAAGGAGTCTTTTGAGAAATTTTATGAATTCTGAAGACAACAATAAATGTTATTGTAGTAATCCTGATATAAGATTAAGACATTATGAATATCATGTCAAAGGAAGATTTCAGAAATTGTATATTAACTATAAAAAGAGTTGGGGATGGTTTTCCTTTCCCAGCCATGTTCACACCATACTTTCTCCTTTCTGAGGCAACAAAACCTATTCTCACCTCCTCTATGATGTCTTTGCAGACCTATTCAATGGGCATTTTTTACTTCCACTGTTGGAGATTGCGTCATGTCTCACGCAAAATGCATGTTCGTATTTCCACCCCAGCCCTGTGAAGAGTGAAGCCATTTTTAAACTAGCCCTTTGAAGATATTATTAAGTATGGTGTGCCCAAACTGAATGAAGAGGAGTTTTATTCCAATATGACTGAAGTGTTTAGAGGCAAAGGGAATTGGACAAGAAGATGAAGCCAAAATAGAAGCAAGAAGCTGAGAGTCAATAGAAGCTGGAAGAGAAAGGAGAAGCGTTGCCATGTGCATTGCCATGTGTGGCAGTTTGAGATTATTTATGAACCCCCAAAAAGAGGAGGATTATGTTTGTAAACTAGTCTGTTCCTCTGGGTGTGATACCCTTTAATTATATTAAATTCAAAGGTTTTGTGTTTACTCCATTAAATCCATTTGGGCCTTTGATTCAACCACTCAGTAAAGTGTGACTCAGGTTTAGTCCCTTCCCCCCTTGGTGGGCTGATATAAATGAGCACTTATTCAAGAAGACACAGAAGAAGAAGAGAGAGAGAACTTTGTCAATTTTGATCCAGAACCCTGGGGAGAGATGAGACTGATAGTTTGCAGCTGAGAAAGCCCAGAAAGAAATGAACTCTATGCTACACTAATATAGGAAGCCATGTGAGATGGTCACTATGCCAGTCTACAGCTGAGATCAGAAGAAGCTGTGTCCACGGAGCCTTAAAAGGAAGAAGGAAGCAGAGACCAGGCAGAGATAGCCTACCATCTTGTTTTAGCATGTGGCTGCTGACTTTGGTGGGAAAGTACCTCTCATGCTACCCTGAGTTGGACTCTTCAGGGCCTTGTAACTATAAGATTTTACACCAAAAAAATGCTCTTTATAAAAGTCAACAGAGTTCTTGTACTTTGCATCAGCACCCCTTTGGCTAACTAATACACCATGTGACAAAAAAGTCAAGGAAACTCAAAGATTTCTACTAGCCAGATGATAATGACCCAGGGAGAAATAAAGGCTTCTAGCAAGTGACACCATGAAATAGTAAAGTGTTGTTGTTAGAGCAACCCATTTCATGATATTTGTTTTAGCACCTCAGAAATTAAAATAACCACTTAATATTTTATATCCAAAATGATAATACGATTAAAAAGTATGAACTCAAATCAATGAAAATCAAAACATGCCCCTTAAAATACTTTTTAAGTGGGCATTTGCCTTATACTTTCTATGGCTCAGAATATACATTTAACTATTCTAATTTAGTATGTTTGTAATATTAGAGGATAATGTCTCTCTGGCTACATTTTTGTGTTATTGCCAAGAAATTCCTTCTTAGAATTATTTTGAAAATTTAAACTATTTTCTATAAATGATATAAATCTTTTCACTGTCCTTTTGGTGGAAACACTCTCCTAAATGATCCAGAGAACAGAGTTTGCTTTCTGGATCTATCGTAAAAACTTACATTAGCAATCCACCGGTCTTTATAAAATTTGCAACAGGTAAATGCCGGTGAGAAAGTATTTAAAACATATTTTACTGGAAATATTTACTTCAATAATAATTTATTCCTGTTAGTACTCTAGATATGTTTCCTTTCAATTCTTAATTATCAATCTTTTAAGTTCCTTAAAGTCTTTCCTTTTACCTAAAGCTATGGAGTAAGCACTAGACAAGTGATTATAATTTATTTGTAATGCTTTTGAAATCAAAAGAAACATAAAATATACCAAAAACACGTCTATTTGGTAATGGCAGAATATGTTAGTAGTTTTGAAAACTTAGCTGGGGAAATTGATTATTAACCTTTAAATCGGGTGTTCTTATAAAGAGGTCCATGAACTTGAATTGAAATTCTAAAAAAAACAGTATTCTTGTGGGGACATGTTGGTGCGAATGTGATATATTTATTAAATTATACATAGTATAATGTGGACTTAGTAAGGAGTCTGTGGTTTTCATTTGACTGGCAAAGGGGTCCGTGGAACAAAAAAAGTTAAGAACCTCTGCTCTAAATGAAATAGTTTTTAAATTTTTTGTGTTGGGTACCCTGTGTGTTTTAAAACCATTACATGAACAAGGAATATATTTTCAAAAGATTTTTAAAACCCTGATGTATTTCTAGATAGCTATATAGTGGCCCATTGATTCTTTAAAAAGTAAAATATCAATATAAATCATATGTTTGATAATCAATTGAGGAATCTGCACAAAACCTTATGTTATTTGACTTCAAGTTGACAAATTTAAGACATTTAATAAGACAATAAATAAATCAAGCTATATAAATTGCAAATATCTCTTTTTTCTACTGATTCCTAAATATGCTCTGAAGTGTGAAAGTTCTAATTATTTCAAGGATTATCACTCAGAAATCTCTCTACTAGATAGAGTATGCTTTGGAAGGCAATGCTGAAGATGTTTGGTGGGGGGATACAAAATGAAATGGGCAATATGGCCTAATAGAGAAGATGATCTACAAATTAACCAAAGTTATACAAAGTAAAACATGGTATAGAAGCATGTGGTAGAAGTTCAAAGGCATAGGACATTTGAGACGAGCCTTAAACTATTCTATGTGATATACAATGTCACTGTGAATTTTGAAACTCAAATTTCTGCAAAGTAGTAAGTACAGAATTTGAATATGTGAAGAATAGCATTTCAGGAATAAAGACAACATAGGAAGAAGCATGAACATAAGAAAGCTCAAACTGGGTAAAAATAAGTGAGCTTGACCAAAGTAAAAGGAAGGTGAATGAGAGAAACTGTTGCAAAGATAGAGCAAGAAATTATGTGAGCTTGGAAATTAGAATAAATCTAGACTTTATTCTAAATCACTTCTATAAGTAATGCATACTCATTGAAGATTTTTTAGAAAAAGGGCTGATATGATCAAGTTTGTGCATTAGCAAGGAGACCAACCAAACTGTGCGGACCTGGTGGTGATATGGAACTAGACAGGAGAAGTTTGGTGAGACAAACATCATGGGACTATAATCCATAAGACTTGTAACTGATCAGATGTAGAGGGCAAGAAAGAAACAGGAATCAAATGTGATGTCATTATTTAAGGTCTATGTGATAAGAAGAAATGCAATGAAAATGGGATTTGGAGATGTTATGAGGAAAAAAAGGCTGGGTGTAAATTTGTACATATTAAGCATTAGTATGAAAATATTCAAATGAATGTGCCTTGAAGACTGTTAGGAATTTTGGTAAGGAACTTAGAGAAGAAGGAGGGCTCAGAATTTGGTGTCATCTGTGGATTATAACACTTACCTTTATTTATTTTTTTATTTTAACTTGTGCCAGACACCATACTAAGCACTTTACATATACTATCTTATTTAAGCATTAAACAAACTTGAAAAGAAACATTATTATCTTACAAAGACTGAGAGGCATGAAATAACTTCCCAAAGCTTCTCAACCAGTAAAAGGAACAGTTGGTACTACCAGAAGAAATGTCTGAAACCAAAGCAGATCTATAGATGTCATGAATTAACTAGAAGGTAGCTTTATTTGTTCACCTAGAATGGGTTTTTCCACAGAAAAGGGAGACCATATCTCCCTTAGCTTGCCTTTCCTTCTTCTCTTTATTTTATGAAAGACGGTGGCAATTTCTGGAGTGATGTTTGGAAAGTTCGTATCTTAGTTTGCCAGGCTTCTATGACGAACACCACACAATGGGTTGGGTAAACAACAGGAATGTATTGGCTGAATGTTTCAGAGGTTTGAAGGCTTGCTTCCTCCCTGGGTCAGTAGTATTCTAGATGACTGGCAATTCTTGGTTTCCATAGCTTTTCCATCATGTGGTGATGTCCTCTATTTTCTCTTCTGTGTTTCATTCACTTCCTGCTTCTACTTCTCCAAGTAGGTTTCCCTTCATAAAACCTCCAGTAACAGAATTAAGATCTAACCTCATTAATTAAAAATAACATCTTCAAAAAGTCCGATTTATAATGAATTTA
This sequence comes from Tolypeutes matacus, assembly GCA_026826555.1. NCBI lineage: Eukaryota > Metazoa > Chordata > Mammalia > Cingulata > Chlamyphoridae > Tolypeutes > Tolypeutes matacus. The sequence continues at coordinate 601,360 of JAKSZT010005175.1, forward strand.
CACCCTAAGGAATGGATTGAGATTAAGGACATGTTTTGTTTTGTTTTATTTTCCTGGGGTACACAAATCAACTCACCACATTTGGGATAATAAAATTGGGTTCTACTACCTCTACATATGTCCTTACAGAGATTTTAGCCTCTAAGTGTTTGACCTATACCTAGGATTTCTTTTAATAATCTTGTACCTTTTCACATCTTTGAACACTCCTTAAAGTTCAGGACAACAAGAAAGTGCCACTTAACATCTTGTTAAGTGTTCATGTAGAATACCCACCTTTCCTCAGAAAACCTACAGTAGGGATCCCTGAAATCCAGTGTCACCCTCAGCACTTAAAATGAATCAATGAAACTTAATTGCATTGCATGATATAGTAGTTTATTTCAAGAGTCTGTGAAATAGCCACAGCAATCCAACTTTTCCCATTCACTTTGTGGACCTAGAAACAATTTTAAGTCAAATAAAGAAAGGTATTTGTTGTAGCTAATCTTTTTCTGTTTTTGTTTTTGTTTTGTTGTTGTTATTATTGACAGATTGCTTTGGAATTTATTTTAGGCTTAAAAACATTAACTAATAAGTTCATATTATTTAAGTTGACCCATTTCATAGTATTAACTTGAGCAACCTAGGAAACTAAAACAAATAATCTCAAGGAAGTGAATAAATATTAATAGGCATTTGATCAATTTGTTGAACAAAACTTTAATGTGATCAATCTAATCAGTATTTAGCAGGGTATTCTGGTATTCTATTGCTCACTCAAAAGGAATAAGCAGTTATTTTCCAAATTATATTTAGATTCCAATGAGTAATTATAAAAATAGTCTCAATACAATGTAAACACTCAAGGATACTAGAGGCACGATGCAACTCTCTCTTTCCATATCCTTTTCTTCTCTTACAGGTAGTCATAATCCTAACTGGAAATGCAGACACCTAGCAAGTGTTTCTGCAATTTAATAAATAAAGTCTCATTTGCACTGCTATTCAAAATATACCATGCACCTGCACCTTCTGAGGTGGTCCTCTCCACAGTACTCTTTTAATTTTAATTTATTTTATTTTAATTTAATTTAATTTTATTTTATTTTTTGCTCTCCATTTTGGGTATTTATTGGTCTCTCTCTAAACACAGTAGCATCCTTTAGTTTGTTTTTTTTTTTTCCTCCTTCCTTTCTCCCCTGCCTCTTTTGTTTTTAAAGATACTTAGATTACATAAATGTTACACAAAAAATATAGGGATTCCCATAACACCCCACCTCCCACACCTCCCACAACCTCCCACACTAACATCCTTCATTAGTGTGGCACATTAATTGCAACTGATAAACACATCCTGGAGCTTTGCCATTGAGCATGGATCACATTTCACATTGCAGACTGCACTCTCTCCCACACAGTTCTGCATGTTATATGATGATATAATATGGCCTATGTTTGTCATTGCAATGTCACTCAGGACAATTCCCAAGTCCCAAAAAAGCCCATGTATTACAACTGCTTTTCCCTCTCCCTGGCCCCAGAGCCTCCAGTGACCACTGGCTCCACATTAATGTTTTAATTTCTTCCATTGCTTGAATCACAATATGACTATAGTAGAATACATGTAACTCCACTCTAGTCAATAGCTCTTCCCCCCATCCTGAGGAGTCTGGGATGGTGAAGTCCACTCCACCTCCAATTGAGAGGGAGCTTATATCCCATAGGGAAGATGGATGGGATTATCCTGCCTGCAGCTGCAGACTCTCTCCATTTCCTTGGATGGCTGTTGTTTATCATCATCTTCCTGCCAGTTGTCCTGGGTGAGTCCAATGAGCTGTAAACTAGAAGTTGCAGCTCCACTGAGTTTCCGGGTCCAGCTGGCATATTGACAGCCCAAAGACTCATGTCTCTGGACGAACACCTACAAACTCCAGCACCAAGTATAGGTTTGACTAGAAGGGAAGATAAACCATGTGCAGGGAAGACATATTTGAGTCCAACTCTGTCACTCTCAGGTGCACAAACTCCAAAGTAGGGCCCAATGGCAAGGCACCAAACTCCAGAGCTATCTGCCCTGACATAGGACCTGGGTGTCTCCAGAGCCCTCAGGAGCCCCACTATTTGGGGTGATATCCACTTTGGAATTCTATGAAATCCTACTGAGATGTGCATAAGCATTACCTCTGGGATGACCTCCCGACTCATTTTGAAGTCTCTTAGCCATATAAACTCATTTGTCTTTACCTTTTCCCCCTTTTATTCAAGGTCTTTTTCCAGTCGCATTGCCCTTTAGCACTTGGTAGCAATCCCTTCGTGCCAGGTAGGCTCATCCCCCGGAGCCATGTCCCACGCTGGGAGGAAAGGGATGCATTCATATGCTGAGTTTGGCTTAGAGAGAGGCCACATTTGAGCAACAAGGAGGCTCTCAGGAGCCAACCCTTAGGTACCCCGTAACAATAGACTAAGTTTCAATTTCAAGAGCAAAGACTCATAAAGCTAGTCATCAAGAGCAAGGGCCCATCAGTGGATCATCCTCCTTCACCAGTCACTGTCCGTGCACTTGGAGGACTGTTGCTGCTTCCTTAGAGAATATGGCAGAGCTCTCCAGGATGGAAATTCAGTATTCTCTCATTTATTGAGTGATTCTCCACCACCTGTGAAAATGCCCCGTGAACATTTGAACATTTTTATATAGCCTACATTTACGATCAGGTGAACTTCCTCCCATGCATCCCCCATCCCTGACACCCTATACCAATGATCCTCTCCCACCTCAGTTATAACACTTCTGTGATCCAAAGCTTCTTCAAAGATGAAGCCATTACAATAGTTAAATACAATTAATAGAGAAATGAAATAATAATGATAAGTTTAAATGTAAGAGATAAAATACATATTTTTTTAAAAAAAAAACTTTAAATTAAAAGATTGGGATAGTAAAAAAATTTAAAAAATAAAATTTTTTTTTTTTTACTTTTTGCCTTTCATCACTGTAATATCTGGTGTCCATTCTATACCATGGGACCTTCCCCCTCTCATTCTCCAGTGTCTCACTATTTTTCATTTTCTTTTCAAAGAATTTTTAGGTCACAACAAAGTCACATAGAATACAGGAGACTCTCAGATACCCAACATCCTTCCCCTTTCCTCCCCCCCCATATTAATACCTTTTTATATGAGGATGGTAGCATTGTTATTACTGATATACAAATAGTGAAACATAGCTACTAAACATTGTCAATGGTTTACACTATGGTTTACATTTTAGACCATACACTTTTATAAATTTTGGTGATATCTACCATGTCCTCGATCCATCACTCTAAGGTAATGAAGAACATTTCCACTGACCACTAAATACCCCCTGTTTGATCTATTCTATTTCTTCCTCTCCATCCCCCGGGGCCCATGATGACCCCCTGGTTTGACTCATTGGATGACAAGATTCATAGTTACATGCAACAAGAGGTCTTGGCAAACTGGTTTGTCCTCACCTATCAGGACCTGCCCTTGCTCTTGAGAGACTCCCTCCTGTCTATTTCTGAACAAATCAGTCCTTCCAAAGATGGGAGTCAAACTCCTTCCAGCTCATTATGTGGGTCTCTACTCACTGATACAATACACTATGACAGAATGAACACTCACACACTCCCTAGAAGCCTGCTCCAAGTGCGCCCTGTCCTGAATGCCCCCCCAACCAACACCTTAAACCAGTGACCCTTCCTTGTTATTTTACCATAAGAGCATTCCCAACTCTGTACTTTCAACCTCATACCAACAAATGCCCAGTGTTCATCTGGCCCCTCTCCAGTATCCTGGACCTTTTGATCCACCCTTCCCAAACTACCCACCTGTCAACTCTGCACCACCCAACTTAATAATATCACTACCCTCCTGTCCTATCCCTTCAATACACAACTACACTCTATCACTTTACCATAGATTACATCCATATGGGTGATGGCTCACAACCTTCTCTTCTCTTTCTATTTCTTGTAAACCTATCTTACAGACAATAGCTCCTGAGACTGCTCAATTTTCTTAATTCATATCAATGAGGTACTGCTCATCCTTCCATGCCTGGCTTGCTTCACTCAACATAAGGTCTTCAAGATTCATCCATGTTATTCCATGTGTTAGCACTTTATTCCTTCTTACAGCTGAGTAATATTCCATTATATATATTACCACATTTTGTTTATCCATTCATCTGTGGTAGCTAATCTTGATTCACCAACCATTGTTTAGCATAATCATTGAAATACAATGTACCACACCAGGAAAGTCCTGTTTGAGTAAAAGTTTAAAAACACAGCCTTCAAAAGCCAGAATTCTCTACTGTAAGACACAAATTTGGCTAAAAAGCCTGCATAATAAAGGTATGTCTGCATAGCAAAGTTATGTCTGAAATGAACCTTAACTGGAAGATAAGTTTCCCCAACAATGTCATACCAGCCCATCTCTAACACCCTCTGAAGTACACCCAGAAAGCAAGACACAAAAGTGCATAGTAAAGCCTGAAACACAACAAAAGCAAAGGATTGCTCATCCCCATTCAGAGTGTTAACCTCCAAATAAGGCTGGATATTTATTAAGCTCTTACAATGTTTCTGGATCAGTATAAATATTTCACAGGTATAACTTCTGGTGTCACCCTAACAAGGTAGGTACTATTTTGCCTTCATTTTTTATATAATTCTATTTCATGCTTACTCTTCAAGCATTTCTAGCTTGTGTGGAGGTTGTCAGTCACTTATTCATCCCTCTTTCCTTCCATATGAATGCAATTACTGATATGCACATGGGTGTATCAATATATCCACTTTCTTTATAAAGGTTTAATCACTCCAAGCTGTAAAATCTCTAGAATACTGGATTAGATAATCTAATTTAGAATTGAAGCCAAACAAACCATTTTCCTATTACACCCTGAGAAATCTGAACCTTAGGTCCTGTCACTGGCCTGTATTGGGTCAGTAGACAGACTATTTATCCATCACTAGCCAGCAGAGGTGTAATGGATTAGAACCTATCTAAAAGAACTAGTTTCAATAGGAGAGAGTGCTAGAAAGCACAAGAGATAAGTGGCTTCTAGAAAGCAGGTCTTTTACTCCTAAGAAAAAGTACAAAGTAGAACCACTGTCTTTTTCTGAGAATACCATCACTTCTTTTAGAGAAGTTGTGATGGTTAGGCTAATGTGTCAACTTGGCCAGGTAATTGTGTCCAGGTGTTAGTTCCAGCAAGCACTGGGCTAATTGTAATACAAGAGCATTTATGGACTTCGATCACAAGTGAGTTTACGGCATGTACGGCTGATTACATCTGCATCAATCAGGGACGTTGCATCAGCAATGGATGATGCTTTTATCCAATCAATTGAATGCCTTAAAAGGGGAAGTGATTTCAACATTCAGAGAGAATTTCCAAGCTCATCTTTGGACAGCCAACTTCTCCTAGAAACTCATCAAGGACCTTTCATCGGACTTTCATCCTAGCCCCTGGCTTGCAGCCTCGGACTGCCTGTGGACCTGGACACTTGTGTATCCCCACGGTAACGTGAGAGACTCATAAAATCTCATATTATTGACAGATATCTCTTGTTGATTCTATTTCCTGAGAGAACCCTGACTAAGACAGAAGTTATTAACAAACAGATGCCCAGTGGAACCAGTAGGAGAGACTGAATAAATCCCAGTTAGCTGGTCACACCCCTGACACAATCTCTGAGGATGAAATGCAGGCATAGATAGTTTTAAAATATTATCTAGGAAATGCATTGTGCAGTCCAGGCTGAGAACCACAGTTTAGAGTCTTAGTATTCCCCCATTCCCTTGTAATGCAGCCAGTAATAACTAGCATTTATTTGAGTGGCTATTTAGCCGAGCAATTTATATAATCCTCATCACAACTCCATTTGGTATGTAAAATAACAATAACATTACACAGATGAGAAAATTAAAGTTCAGAAAGGTTAAGACGAAGACCTGGGATTAAAAATTTAGTATTCTGACTCTAGAACTGGCTACTTAACCACCATATACTATGCTACTTCTTTTGGATGCCAGAATACCAGCAATCTCTCCAATCAGATAATCCCTTCCTTCAATCAGATAATTTTCTTCCTTGTAGAAAAGATCAAATAGAATTTGGAGAAACTGGAATTGTTCATTCCATCATTCCTTCCTCAAAGAGAGGGACATAAGTCCTTTCTGTATAAGTGAGGAGAGAGAATATAGGTTTCCATTAAAAAAGATTTATAGACATTTGTATAATGGGTATAGGAAAATAGAAAATTAATAATCAGAAAGGTTAGAGCTATAAAGCAGTTGAAGTCATATAGCAAAATTATATAATTTTATATAGTCATCCTTTTTATATCAAGATAGGGCATAAAAAGATTCCAGAGCACAGTATAGAACTAGGGCTAAGTTTTGTGAAGTAATGTGCCATGTGTAGCGTATATGGCATTCCATTTTCCCCACACCCTACCAGTTCTTTCCTCTCCAAGTCAGTATTTCATTTCTTAATAGTTACACAGCAAGTCTTGAAAAATATCTGTTTCTGAGCTTGAGCCTGATAAGTATGCTTAGACTTCCCTCCCAGGAAACTCTAAGATTAATCTCATAGTGAACTGTTTGTCAACTTTTGTATCAATAGAACTCTTATATAATTAACGTACAGATGTAACTTCAGCCCTACTAACAAACACTGTAAATACTTATTTTAAGCAGTTACTGTGAAAGAGAAGGGACTCCCCTCTGACCATTGAGGGGGAGGCCCCACGTAAGCCTCCTATTAAATGCTTACTTGCTCACCAAGCTGGACCTATCAGAGTCTTCCTTGGTCTGATGTGCCCCTCTCAGTTTGGTGGGAAGCTGTCATTTTACAGAGCTCCCTGCTTTACTCAAAACACCATGAAGGGTTACAGAAGCAAGACAATCACAGATGCTTGTGAACATGTGGATAACAACAGCAGCTGAATAGATAAAAGGAGATCAAAAGGTGATGCTTTACTCAGTATCTCAGATGATTTAAAAGATGAAGCCAGAAAGAGAAAGACTATCTTTCACTTCTTATATCACATTTCTAAATATCTGAAAAGTAGAAGATAATATAATTTGGACCTTTTTTCAAGTTTGCTTAAATGTGTAATGCATATATGTGAAATACCATATTAACTTTGCTAGTAATAGAAATTTTAGCACCAAAAGGAATTTAAAGAATTTATGGTTACTTATATAGGGTACATCATCATTCAAATTCATTCCTTTTTCAATTCAGGGTGTTCACATATTGATTTTGTTGAATGTGGCATTTATCTATAATGTGTTCTTAGAGAAAAATGTATCTCATTACAATAGGGTATTGGAGCACTTGTTGAGTAGCAGAAAAAAGCATTCCTATATACAGATGTGCTGCCTTGTTTAATTTCTTTTTGTTTAATGTATGAATCATTATTCTCTTGTAAGAAGAGAGCTCAAAGGGGGACAAAATTCTCCACCAACTGTGCTGGGACAAGGATTCAGGGAGTTTGTGAGTTGACATATTGCATCTTCAGAGCTCACCCATTAGATGTTCTTTTGTATGCTAGGAGAATTCCTAAGGCATTGGAACAAGAAAAATTAGGTTGAATTAACTGTGTTATCTCACTTTTGTTTAAATATATGATGATTAAATTTTAAAGTGCTCTCAAACTATATAAATTTCATAATTAATTGAGCAGGACCAGATCTGTAATTTAAGTTTTACCCATGATGGTAATGTTTCTGGAATGGAAAAACTCTAATTTTAAATTGATTAATTTTTATACTCATCTCATTTTTCTCATTTATATGACTTGATCAGTTTACCTATAAGTGGTTTATCATCTTTCTCCTTCTCCCTCTCTCTTCCCCATACCAACACTTAAAACAGGAAAAACTTTCAACATTTTATTATTGTACTATAAAATTCTTGTGATCCCAGTGAATTATGATATAAAGACTAGGGTTTTAGTGTTTGATGAACAACTAAATTCTTCTAGAATCATTCTGCTTTTTAACTGAAGCAACTTTTGGTGACTCAATTATCATTCAAGAATTTACATTTAAGTTAGGGCAGAGAAACAAAGTTCCTGACCCAGCCCTAATTCCCAGGGTGATCTCACCCATGATGGCCTCCCAGACCACATCTGGAACCTCTCTGCTTCTTTTCTGAATGCCAACCACATTGACCATTTTATGTTCATCATATAATTTTGGCCCTCCAATGATCAAGGCCTTGTGGGTGACATGTATCCACAGGCAACACCTGTTCTGAAATGATGGCTCTTAGGCTCCACCAAAGACCTACTCAATCCAAATCATCATTTGAGTAGGACCTTTAATACATTTATAAGCATTAAAATTGGGGAAGCACTGATTTAGGCCACCTTTTGCTGATGTTCCTTGAGTTTATTTTTCCTATTTCCACTGTCCCTGAAATATTCCTAGTTGATTCCTATTCATCTTTCAGATTTCATCTTGAAGTGGGGAGCTAAGTAATCTGGTGGCTATTAGCAATGTGACAACTTTATTTGGTGATGACTCATGAAGGGAATGAAGTACTTTGGCATCATTTTAATCAGAGATATTGTAAGGTTTACTGAAAAATCATGCAGGAAATAGAGAGTTCCAATACAACTGCCCATCTCCACAATGTTTCCCTATTATCAACACTGTATAAGTGTGAGGGAACTTTGATCATTTGTTAAATTAAGACTTTAGCCCATTTTTTAATTGGGTCATTTGTTGTTTTAGTGTTGAGTTTTAGAATCTATTTTTATATCATGGATATTAAACCCTTATCCAATCTGTGACTTCCAAATATTTTCTCCCATTAAGTATGCTGCCTTTTAGCCATTCCAGATCTTATCCCTACTTCATACCTTAAACAAATACTAACTGAAAATAATCAAAGACCTAAAGAGCCAGAACCATAAAACTCATAGAAGAAAATGTGGTGAAGTATCTTCAGACCTTGTGCATCACAAAAATTTCTTAGACTTTATCTTGAAAGCACATGCAGTGAAAGAAAAAATAGAACAATTGAACCTCCTTACAATCAAATCATTTGTGTTTGAAGGATCTGGTTAAGAAAGCAGCCTATGAAATGGAAGAAAGTACTTGGAAACCACATACCTAATAATGGTTTATTATCCAAAATTTATAAAGAAATCCTACAACTGAAGAATAGAAAGACAAGTAAATTGGCAAAATGGGCAAAAGACATGAAAAGACGTTTTTTCAAAGAGGAAATACAAATGGCTAGAAAGCACATGAAAAGATGCTTTCCACCACTAGCTGTTCAGAAATGAAAATCTAAACCACAATGAGATATAATATCACACCTACTAGAATGGTCAGTATTAAAAAGAAAAAGATACAGAAAACTGCAATTGTTGGAAAGGATGTGTAGAAAGAGGAACAGTTGTTCACTGCTGGTGGCAAGGTAACATGGGGTAGCCACTATGGAAGAGAGTTTAGCAGTTCCTCAGGAAGCTAAGTGTAGAATTGCTATATGATCTGGCAATCAGGCTACTAGGTACATACTCAAAGGAACTGAATGATGAGACATTAAACAGACACTGGTGTTCATAGTGGCTTTATTCACAATTACCTAAAGATGGAGACAATTGTCCTTCAACCAGTGAATGGATAAGCAAAATGTGATATATACATATGAAGGAATGTAATTTGGATGTAAGAAAGAATGAAGACCTTATTAATGTCACATTATAGAGTTTTGTGAAATAAGCAAGGTAGAAAAAGACAACTCTTTTATGATTTCACTAATATCAATTAATTACAGAAAGCTAACCCATAGGGTTATAATCTACAATATCAGTTACCCAGAGAAGGAAGGGGTGTAAAAATGGGGAGCTGATGCTTAATTTGTGCATAATTTTTCATTAGGTTGATAGCAAATGTTTAGAAATGGATAGAAGTGATGGTAGCACATTATTGGGAGTGTAATTGATAGCAGTGATCTATATGTGTAAATGTGTTTAAAGAGGAAGTTTTGTGTCATATATGTTATTAGATGGAAAGCTAGAGATTAAAACATATGTATAACACAGTGAACCATGTAGTGGATGATGACTGTGGTTAATTGTAGAAATATAAGAATGTTCTTTCAGGAGGTATAACAAATGCACATCACTATTACAAGGTGTTAAAAATATGGTGGAAATATAAATAATGAGAACTATGGGCTTTAGTTTGCAGGACTATTTTGATATTGTTCCTCCCTCACACCAAGCATAGCACACCATTGCATAGTGTCAACAATAGGGAGTGACGTGGGAATGTTGTATTTTTCATGATTTATATAAACCTACAACTTCTCTAAAAAAATTAACCACAATAAAAAACATTTTGCAATATGAAAGAAACCAGATGCAAAGTACTACAAATGGTACAAGCCTATTTGTTTAAAATATCAATATAAATAAATCTATAGACACAGAATCATATTAGTGGTTATGTAGGGCTGGGGAAGGACAGAGAGATTGAGAGGTAACTGCTGTGGATTATGGGGTTTTCTTTTTTAGAGTAGTGAAAATGTCTTAAAATAGGTTGTGGTGATGAATGCACAATTCTGATTATATTGAGAGCCATTGATTTTACACTTTGGATGGAATATGGTGTGTGACAATATCTCAGTAAAACTGTTTTAAAAATCTGCTGCATCAATCCACAGAAATTCCCTAAAAGACACAAGCGTTTAACCTAATAATGTCGCATAATGAGTGCCAACCAATTTCCAGTATATTGCTCCCAGCAGCTTTCAGCAAACTAAAAAACAAAGTTCCATTACAAATGACTCTCTAAGGCCAACAATGCCCCACCAGAACAAGTGGATTCAGGAAAACATATGCACTTTGCACTACTGTCAGTGCTGATTCTACTGTTACTCTGGCTCCCCTGGTGAACTCAGAATTCATATTCTCACAGAGCTATTACTTCTGAGGACACACTGAGGATTCACCTTTCAATTCAAAACTGATGAACCTGGAATCACATGTGCAACCTTGAACTCTCATGATGAGGGATGACTGAGTTAATACATATAATATGTCTAGCTTTAAATTTCTTCTCAGGATTTCCTTAAGCACTCTCATGCTAAGTTCCAGGCAGGCCCCAGGAATACCTTCAGATTGGATGGGCTGAAGAATTCTAGCTTAAGTATTTTGAAACCCAGGCTTGGAGGGTCCGGTGAAGGAAGAAGGTATTCAATGCAAAATGGGGTAAAAATTCTGGGAATGAATTTCAGTAACATGAGGACTTGGCAGGTTACCTCATTAGTGAGGAGCACATAGTTCCTGGTGTATAAGATAGTGAAACCTCATGTAAATATGAGTATGGGTGATATTGCATATATAAGACAGTTTTTACAAAATAGAAATAAAAATATACTAGAGACAAGGAAAAAGAATAGTAGCTATGTACAGCAGGAGAAGCATAGAGAGATTGAGAGATGATGAGTTTTCTTTGGTTTTGTTTATTATTATTATTATTATGGGAATGATGAAAGTGCTCTAAGAATGATTAAAGTGATGAATGCAGAAATATGTGATTGTACAGATTGCACAGTTTGGATGGATTTATGCTTTATTAATATGTATCACTAAAATTGATTAAAAGATGTCATGGAGAAAGTGCAAGTCAAGCCATCTAGTAGGAAAATGCTTTTGCAATCCTTATATACAAGAAAAGACTCATATCCTTAATATAGAAATAACCTTTACAAATTATAAGAAAGGCAAAGAGCCAAGTGGGAAAATGGAAAAAACATTTAAGACACTTCATAAAAGAGGACAAACAAGTGGCCAATGTATGAAATGAAGAATCTTCTTCAGTCAAAATGTGATATCATTACACAGTCAATAATATAACAAAAAGATATGTACAAGAATGTTCACAGGAACACTTTTCAACCTAGCTCAAAACTGGAAATTTCAAAATGTTCAAAAGAGTAGAATTAGGAAATAAATCATGAAATATTCATCAATGAAACATTATACAGAAATAAATATATATGAATCACTTGCACTGACATGGATGGATCTGATAAATATAATGTGGAGTGAAAGAAGTCCCAGATAAAGTCATAATGTATTGTTTCATTTCCATAAATTTCAAAAGTGTGCAAAGTACATACATGGTTTTACAAGTCATTATAATGATTACTGGGGTGGAGGTGTAATGCTGGAACAGGAGATGAAAAGGGCTTCTGGCATGTTGTTAATATTCTTTTTATCAAATTGTTTTCTGATTATATGGATGTGTTCACTTTAAAATTTTATCAATATACACAGTTATGAATTGTGCAGTTTTTCTGTGTGTATCTGAGGCTTCAATGAAAATTAAGTCACAAAAGACTAAGGAGAGGAAAAGCCTCACTTTTTGGCTACACCCACATAATATTTAAAATTTTGAAGAAAGTCAATATTTAAAAGCATCCAGAATCCAACCAATTCTTACCACCTTTCCTAATAATTCCCTGTTGCCAGCATCCTCACTCTTTTGCATCATTGCCAACACTCTGCTTCTACTTTGTTCAATCCTCATCTATTCTGTTAAATGTAATTCAGATCATTGTATCATCCCTCTTCTCAGATTCTTTAAAGTAAAAGTCACAGTCATTAAAACACCCTACAGGACCCTACGTGATATATCCCTTTATATTTTTTATCTCATCTTATGCTTATCTTGCCCCATTCTTGTCATACTGGCTTTTGTTGCTCAAACCCTCAGGTGTAATTCTGTTTCAGGGACACTGCATTTGCTGCCGCCTTGCCTTTTCATTGTTTGAATACTAACAATAAAAGTCATTAAAACAATTTCTTCATCGCTCAAACTCTCTTTGTTTCCGCTGCTGTACATAGCTGCTATTTCTGGCTATTCTTGCATAATTATTTAGTAAGCAGTTTCATTGAGATATATTCACATACCATACGATCTATCTAAACTGTATAATCAATGGCTTTTAGTATAATCACAGTGCTGTCCATTCATCATCACCAAAATATTTTAGAATTATTTCATTACTCCAAAAAGAAAAACTCCACACCCTTTAGCATGCATTCCCTAACCCTACATAAGCACTAATCAAACTTTATTATAATTTTTTTTTATTTTTCCATAAATATTTATTTTTTTATATGTTTTAAAAGATACTTAGATTACATAAATATTACACAAATATTACAGGGATTCCCATGTTCCCCACCACCCACACCTCCCATAACATCCCACATAAACATCTTTCATTAGTGTGGCACATCACCTGCAATGGATATACACATCCTGGGGCTTTGCCACTGAACATGGACCATAGTTCATATTGTAGACCACACTCTCTCCCACACAGTTGTGCATGTTGTATGCTGATGTAAAATGGCCTATATCTGTCATTGTAATGTCACTCAAGATAATTTCCAAGTCCTGAAAAAGTCCCTGTATTACAACTGCTATTTCCTTCCCTGCCACAAAAGCGTCTAGTGGCCACTGGCTCCACCTCAGTGTTATAATTTCTTCCATTGCTTGAATCACAATATGTCTACAACAGAATATCATTAAGTCCACTCTAGTCCATAGCTCTTCCCCTAATCCTGAGGAGTCTGGGATGGTGATGTCCACTCCACCTCCAAGTGAGAGTAGACTTATATCCCATGGATATGGTGGATGGGATTATCCTGCTTGCAGCTGCAGGCTCTCTCCATTCCTTGGGATGGCTGTTGTCCATCGTCGTCTCCTCACCAAGTGACTTGGGTGAGTCTATTGAGCTGTAGAGTAGGAGTTGCAGCTCCACCGAGATTCCAGGCACAGCTGGCACATGGGCAGGCCAGAGGCTCCAGTCTCTGGAAGTACATCTACAAACTCCAGCATCACATTTAGGCTTGAAAAGAAGAGACTGATGGACAATGTGCAGGGAGGATTTATTTGAGTCCAACTCTGTCACTCTCAGGAGTACAGATTCCAAAGTAGAGCCCACTGATAAGGCATCAATCTCTGGAGCTATCATCCCTTATATAGGACCTGGGTGTCTCCAGAGCCCTCAGGAGCCCCTCTGTGTGGGGTGATATCCACTTTGGTGTTCTATTAGATCCTACTGAGGTGTGCATAAGCATTACCTCTGAGTTGACCTCCCGACTCTCTTTGAAGTCTCTTAGCCACATGAACTCATTTGTCTTTACCTTTTCCCCCTTTTATACAAGGTCTTTTTCCAGTCGTATTGCCCAAGTTGGCACTTGGTATTAATCCCTCATTGCCAGGGAGGCTCATCCCTGGGAGTCATATCCCACGCTGGGTGGAAGGTAATGCATTCATATGCTGAGTTTGGCTTGGAGAGAGGCCACATTTGAGCAACAAGGAGGCTCTCAGGTGGCAACCCTTAGGGACCCCATAACAGTACGCTAAGTTTCAATTACAAGAACAAAGACTCATAAACCTAGTCATCAATAACAAGAACCCATCAGTGGAACATTCTCTTTTGCCAGATATGGCCCCTACACTCAGGGGACTGTTACTGCTCCCCTGGAGAATGTGGCAGAGCTCTCCATGCTGGGAATTCAGTATTCCCTCATTTACTGAGTGATTGTCTACCCACCATGACCATGCCCCATCCCTTGATCATTTGAACAATTTTTTATATCTTTCATATATATTCAGATGAACTTCCGCCCATGAATTCCCCATCCCAGACACCCCCCACCAATGATCCTCTGCAGCCCCCATTGTAACCCTTCTGTGATCTAAATGTTCCTTGAAGATGAAGTCCATATAATAACCAAATACAATCAATAGGAAAATGAAATAATAATGATAAGCTTAAATGCAAGAGATAAAATACATCTATACTCTGAAAAAATAACTAAAACTAAAATATAATTAATGGATTGGGACATTCAAAAATGGGAAAAAAAAAATTTTTTTTTAATTATTTTTTTCCTTTTATCACTGCGTTATCGGGTGTCCAGTCTGTACCGTGGCACCTTCCCCCTCTCATTCCCCAGTGTCTCCCAAATTTTCATTTAATTTTCAAAGAATTTTTAGGTCACAGCAAAGTCACACACAGAATAATAGAGACTGTCATATACCCAACCTCCTTCCCCTTTCCTCATCCCATAGTAAAAAGCACTTTTTTGTGTGTGGATGGTAGCGTTGTTATAACTGTTATACAGATAGTGAAACATAGTTACTAAACATTATCAATGGTTTACAGTATAGTTTACAATTTAGATGGTACAGTTTAATAATTTTTGATGATATTTACCATGTCCTGGGTCCATTAGTGTATGGTAATGAAAAACATTTCCCCTGACCACTAAATACCCCCTGTTTGATATTCTCTGTTCCTTTCTCCCCATCCCCCTGGGGCACATGACACTCCCCTGTCTTGACTCATTGGATGACAAGATTCATAGTTACATGCCCTGGGTATTCTAACCTGCCCTTCCTAATCTACCCACTGTCAACCCTGCACCACCAAACCCAGTAATGTCACTACCCACCTGTCCTATCCTTCAATATGCAACTATACTCTATCACTTTAGCATAGATTATGTCCATATGGGTGATGGCTCACAACCTATTCTTCTCTTTCTCTCACTTGTTAACCTATCTTTCAGACAATGGTTCTCAGAGACTGCTCACTTTCCTCAATTCAAATCAGTGAGGTCATATACAGTTCATCCTTCAATGCCTGGCTTGCTTCACTCATCATAAGGTCTTCAAGATTCATCCATGTTATTCCATGTGTTAGCACTTTATTCCTTCTTACAGCTGAGTAATATTCCATTGTATGTATGTACCACATTTTGCTTATCCATTCATCTGTTGATGGGCACCAGGGTTGATTCCAACTTTTGGCAATTGTGAACAATGCTGCTATGAACATTGGTGTACATATATCTGTCCATGTCTTTGCTTTCAATTCTTCTGGGTATATACCCAGCAGTGGAATTGCTGGATCATAGGGAATCTATTGTTATTTTTCTGAGGAACCGCCAAACTGTCCTCCACAGTGGCTGGACCATACCGCAATCCCACCAGCAGTGGATGAGGGTTCCTATTTCTCCACATCCTCTCCAACACTTATACTCTACTGTTTTTTTAATAGCTGCCCTTCTGATGGGTGTAAGATGGTATCTCACTGCAGTTTTGATTTGCATTTCTGTAATAGCTAGCGATGTCGAGCATTTTTTCATGTGCTTTTTAGCCATTTGTATTTCTTCCTTGGAGAAGTGTCTTTTCAGGTCACTTGCCCATTTTTAAATGGGTTGTTTGTCTTTTTATTTTCAAGGTGTAGGATTGCTTTATATATGCAGGGTATTAGGCTCCTATCAGATATATGGTTGCCAAATACGTTCTCCAATTGGGTAGGCTGCCTTTTTATTTTCTTAATAACGTCCTTTGAGGTGCAGAAGTTTTTAATTATGAGGAGATCCCACTTATCTATTTTTTTCTGTTGCTGCTTGTGCTTTGGGTGTGAAGTTCATGAAACCATTTCCTATTACAAGGTCCTGTAGATGATTCCTTACATTATCTCCCAAGGTCTTTAGGGTTTTGGCTCTTATATTCAGATCTTTGATCCATCTTGAGTTGATTTTTGTATAAGGTGTGAGATGGTACTCTTCTCTCATTCTTTTGGATATGGATATGCAGTTCTCCAAGCACCACTTGTTAAAGAGGCTATTCTCTCCCAACTGAGTGGGTTTGGGAGATATATCAATGTCAAATATCAGATGACTGTTTATGCGAGAATCTATATCAGAACTCTCAATTCAATTCCATTGGTCAGTAGGTTTATCCTTGTGCCAATACCATGCAGTTTTGATCACTGTAGTTTTGTAGTATGTTTGAAAGTCAGGTAATGTGATACCGCCAACTTCATTTTTCATTTTCAATATGTCTTTGGCAATTCGGGGCCTCATACCTTTCGAAATATATTTTGTAGTTAGTTTTTCCAGTTCCTTAAAAAATGCAGTGTTGATTTTTATTGGGATTGCAATAAATCAGTAGATTAGTTTGGGTAGGATAGACAATCTTGATGATGTTTAGTCTTCCTATCCATGAACAGGGAATATTCTTCCATTTATTTGTCTTCTTTGATTTCCTTTAACAGTGTTGTGTAGTTTTCTGTATATAAGTCCTTAAATCTTTAGTTAAATTTATTCCTAGGTATTTGATTCTTTTAGTTACTATTGTAAATGATTTTTTAATTTCCTCCGTAGATTGCTTGTTATTGGTGTACAGAAATGCTACTGATTTTTGAGCATTGAACTTATAGCCTGCAACATTATTGAACACCTTTATTAGTTCTAGAAAGTTTGTTGTAGATTTCTCAGTGCTTTCTAGGTATAGGATCATGTCATCTGCAGATAATGAAATTTTTACTTCTTCTTTTCAAATCTGGATGCCTTTTATATCTTTTTCTTGCCTCAGTGCTCAAGCAAGTACTTCTAAGACAATGTTAAATAGGAGGGGTGATAGTGGGAATCCTTGTCTTGTTCCCGATCTCAGAGGGAAGACTTTTAGGATTTCACCATTGAAGATGATGTTAGCTTTGGGTTTTTCATATATACCCTTTACCATATTCAGAAAATTTCCTTCTATTCCTATCCTTTGCAGTGTTTTTAGCAGGAAAGAGTGCTGTATTTTGTCTAATGCTTTTTCTGCATCTATAGAGATGATCATGTGATTTTTTTCTTTCAATCTTTTTATGTGGTGTATTGCATTGATTGATTTTCTTATATTGAACCATCCTTGCATACCCGGAATGAAACCCACTTCGTCATGGTGTATAATCCTTTTGATATGTTGTTGAATGCAATTAACAAATATTTTGTTGAGGATTTTAGTATCTAGCTTCATTAGAGAAATTGGTCTGTAATTTTACTTTATTGTGGTATCTTTGTTTGGTTTGGGTATTAGGGTAATGTTGGCATCATAGAATGAGTTAGGCAATATTCCTTCAACTTCTTTTTTTGGAAGAGCTTAAGCAGAATTGGTTTTAGCTCTTTCTGGAATGTTTGGTAGAATTCAGCTGTGAAGCCATCTGGTCCTGGGCTCTTCTTAGTTGGGAGGTTTTTGATGACTGAATCTATCTCCTTACTTGCAATTGGACTGTTGAGTTCATCAATTTCTTCTTTCATCAGTGTTGGCTGTTTGTGAGTTTCTAGAAACGTGTCCATTTCCTCTAAATTATCATTCTTGTTGGCATGTAATTTTTCAAAGAATCCTCTTATGATACTCTTTATTTCTGTGGGGTCAGTAGTGATATTCCCTTCTCATTCCTTATTTTGTGTATTTGTGTCTGTTTTCTCTTTTTCTTTGTTAGTCTGGCTAAGGATTTGTCAATTTTGTTGATATTCTCGAAGAACCAGCTTTTGGTTTTCTTTATTTTTTTCTAGTGCTTTCTTATTCTCTATTTCATTTAGTTCTGCTGTAATCTTTGTTATTTCCTTCTTTCTACCTCCTTTAGATTTAGTTTGTTGTTGTTTTTCCAATTCCTCCAAGTGTGCAGTTAGGTCTTCAATTTTAGCTCTTTCTTCTTTTTTAATATATATATTTATGGCTATGAATTTCCCTCTCAGGACAGCTTTCATTGCATCCCATAGGTTTTGATATGTTGCGTTGTCATTTTCATTAGTTTCTAGGTAGTTACTAATTTCTTTTGAGATTTCCTCCTTGACTCACTGTTTGTGTAAGAGTGTATTTTTAACTTCCATATCTTTGTACCTAACCATTTTCTCTGGACCTTAGTCATTTCCAATTTCATTCCTTTGTGGTCAGAGGAATTACTTTGTATAATCTCAATCTTTCTGAATTCATTGAGAGTTGTTCTGTGGCCTAGCATGTGGTCTGTCTTGGAGTATGATCCATGTGCCTTCGAGTAGGATATAAATCCTGCTGTATTTGGGTGCAGTGTTCTGTACATGTCTATTAAGTCCAAGGTCTCTAATGTATTGTTCAGAGCCTTTGTTTTTTCATTGATTCTCTGTCTAGATGTTCTGTCTAATGATGATAATGGTGTATTAAAGTCCCCTGCTATAATTGTAGAGGCATTTATTTCTCCAGATGGTTTTTCCAGAGTTTGCCTCATGTAATTTGAGGCACCCCAATTAGATGCATAAATGTTTATGATTGTTTTCTCTTCTTGAGAGATTACCTATTTTCCTAATATATAGTGTCCATCTTTGTCTCTTACAATAGTTTTGCATTTAAAGTCTGTTTTGTCTGATATTAGAATAGCTACTCCTGCCCTTTTTTGGCTATTGTTAGCTTGTAAAATGGTTTTCCAGCCATTCACTTTCAGCCTCCTTGAATCCCTGGGTCGAAGGTGGGTTTCTTGTAGGCAGCATATAGATGGATCATATTTCCTTATCCTTCCTGCCAATCTGTGTCTCTTGAGTGGTGAATTTAATCCATTAACATTCAGTGTTATTACTAGCAACAAATTTCTTACTTCAGCCTTATTTTCTTTGGGTTAATGTATGTCATATGTTGTTTTGTTTCTGTTTTTTGTATTTTTAGTTTTTTTAAATTCTCCTCCAACTCTCTTTCCCTTGTTTTTTCCTTTCAACTTGTAGAACTTCCTTTAGGATTTCTTGAAATGCTGGTTTCTTATTGACATTCTCTCTTAATTTCTGTTTATCTTTGAATATTTTGACTCTCCATCATTTTTGAATGCCAGTTTTGCTGGATAGAGAATTCGTGGCTGGAAGTTTTTTTTCTTTTAGTACTTTGACTATGCTATACCACTGTCCTCTAACCTCCATGGTTTCAGATAAGAAATCAGCAGTTAATCTTATTGTGCTTCCTTGTATGTGATGGTTCTCTTTTCTCTTGCTGCCTTGAGAATTTTCTCTTTTTCCTGAGCACTGGACATTTTGACAAGTATATGTCTTGGAGTTGGCCTGTTGGGATTTATACTGTTTGGGGTTTGCTGTGCTTCCTGGATCTTCACATCCATCTCTCTCAATAGGGTTGGGAAGTTTTCAGCCATTATTTCCTTCAAAATTCCTTTTGTTCCCTTTCTCTTCTCTTCTCCTTCTGGGATCCCCATAATGCATATGTTTGCGTGTTTTGTGTTGTCAGTTAAATCCCTGAGTCCTGCTGGACTTTTTATATCTTTTTGCCTATCTGTTCTACTATCTGTTTGATTTCAGCTGTATTGTCTTCCACATCACTAATTCTTCCTTCTGCCTGTTCAAATCTGCTGTTTGGTGAATCCAGCATCTTTATTTCTTGGATTGTGCTACTGATCACCATAATATCTGTTATCTTTTTGCATATGTTTACAATTTCTTCAGTATGTTCTCCCAGTGTCTTCTTTATATCCTTAATCTCTTCCTTCACTTCATTAAGTTGACCCATGATATTTGTTTAGAATGCTTTGATTAGTTGTTCGATGTTCTGCATCTCTTCCTGGTTTTTAGTTTGTTCATTGGACTGGTCCATGTTTTCCTGTTTCTCAGTGTGGTTTGTAATTTTTTGTTGTCCTTTAGTCATCATTTTATCTTGATGGATTTATTCAGTTGATTAGCTTCTCTCTCTGCTCTAGAGTTTTACTTAGCTGGTGGTTCTTTGTGTTTTTTTTTTCTCTTTGATTCTTTTTCTTCTTATTTTATTTTCCTTGCTTCTTTCTACCTTCCCTTGAAGGCAAAAGATTAGGGCCAGAGAAATCAAAAGATGTGTGAAAGGAAGAAGGATAATAGTAATATTGATAAAAGTTAGATGAGGGGCCAAATAAGACTTAGTGAAATGAATATTTAACTCATGTAGGCAGTGTAGAGTAATAGGAAAAAAGTGGAGTACCTACAATGGACTGGGAAACCAAATAAAGAAATATATATATAATGATTTAGAAGGCTAGAATGATGAGGAGGGAGAGAAAGAGTGAAGAAAGGGCTGAAAGTAAAAAATTAATATTAATTTAAAAATAAGAAAACATAATAGATAGAATAGAAATTGATACCCTAAATTGTGGGATAATGAAAAAATGTGGCGTGTAAGAACTACAACAGAAAGCATAAGGCAGAAAGATGAAGGATGGGGAAGAGATAACTTGGGAGGCAAAATCAATATAGACAGAGAATGGGAAATCACTGAAGAAGAAGCTCATCCAAGAAGAGACAAGCTAGCAGCACCAAATTTAAAAGAAAAAAAAAGAAAGAAGCTGAGGAGGAAATAGGAAAGAAAAGCAAGAGACAACAAATAAACAGAGAAAAACCAAACAACCAGGCAAGCAAGTAGTCAAGCAAAGCTAAGGAGGAACAGGTTCCTTCTAGGGTCCTTGTAAAACCTCTCAGCCTGCTTGATTTTATCAATCAATTTCCTTCCAGGGGTCTATCTGCAGGTTTTGAGGCAGATTTTAGCTATTAAACTAAATTAAAAAGAAGAATTCATTTTTAAAAGTAACTGTCTTTTTTTTGGCAAAATAAGGGACCCAAAAGAAGTCTTCTTCTAGACCACCCCCTTCATGAAGGGGACCCTAACTAGGCTCATGGATACTAAACAAGCACTTCCCACTTCCTGGACTCCCCAGGGGAGCTGAAGCTCTGATGCTTGTCAGTGCAGAATGATACAATTGGCTGACTCCACCCCTCTGGAGCCAAGCCTCAGTGTCCCGGGGCTGCTGGGTAAATCAGGATTCTTCAGTAGCTTTGCCTCTCCCCTCAGCCTGGCATTGCTTCAAGCCAGCTTATCTGGTCCCCAAAGCTATGAGGGGGTCCAGGCAGCAAAATCCACAGAAGGGAAACCTCTCTCCACCTTCTGTCAGAACCCTCCCTCTCTCGAAGAATGCTCCCTCTCACCAGGTTGGTGGGGTTTGGAACATATCCCTGGGCAGCTAAGTAAATCAACTTCCTCAGCAGATTTGCCCTTCCTCTCTGCCTGGAGTTGATTCAATCCAGCTATTTTGTTTGCTTAAGCTGCAAGGGGTTCCAGGCAGCCAAATCCACAGAAAGGAAACCCCTCTTCACCTTTTGCCAGAACCCCCCCACTCTCATCAATTTTAAAAGAACAATAAGAGAGAAAGTGAGAAGAATATTCATAAGAATATAATGGAGAAATGCACATTTTATTTTCAGTATCTTACCCCACTTACCACCTCACTGATGAGCAGCTGGTCTGTCAGTTGCTTGTGGATTCCAGGCAGAATTTTGGGGAGATCTCTGGGGTTTGTTGTGGATACAGGGTTACTGGGCAGAGTCCTGTGGTGGCATCAGTGTCATGGAAGGCCTGTAGCACTCTGTGGAGCTTGTCTTTTGGATCATCCTGGGGACTCTTTGAGAGGTGGTGAAGCTCAATGACTCTACACCTTACCTTTCATTCCATAGCCTCCAATGGGACTGAGCAGTATTTCAATATCTCTTCAACATTTTGGTGGTTTCATATTGTTCAGACTTGAGCAGCCTGTTAGAAGCCAACTTTATAGAAAATGTGAAAAGCAGCTTGCAGAGACACTATCTAATCTGATTGACAAGAAATGTCAACCTCTTGATGAGATGAGTGCTGTTCACAAAAAAGCACATAGAGATTAAGTCATCTTTAGGGTATACTAGGCTAGAGAAAGTGTCTTTTAAAATGCCCAGCCTTATTGACACCTACAGAAAGGCTATGGGAACAACAGCAATGTTGATGAAGGAATTAACTTCAGTGGTCCTAGAAATAAAGGAAGAGATATTAAGATGTTCCAAACAAGAAGATGAGATGAAGATGCTAAAAGCTCTGGAGTCCCAGGAAGAAGTCATGAGATCCACCACAGCACAAGGCACTTTTCCAAATTCAGTGTGTTTGGAAACCCTTCTACTCCCTGACGGTCCTTCTTTCAGGAATGGGCCTAGGTCTTAAAGCAACACTGAACTTCTGCTCCAATCAGGCCTCCTGAGCCAACATGCTGCAATGCCCTGTCCAATTCCATTTGAGAGTCTTTGAGGCCAGTGCATCAACAGAACCCCCTACATGTTTACCTCCTGAACACAAAAGTAATTTCCTCCATGGTCCTATCTACCTTCAATCACAAAGAGTTTGGACTTCAGGTAAACACCAGGAACTCTTTTGCTTATGGAAACTCAATATGAAAGAAGCTAATACCAGTGATGAGATTGTTAAAATACTTAAGAGACTACTTAATGGACTTCTGTATATGTTTATATATTTGTTCATTTATTTCTTTATTGATTTGTTCTTATATTTATACTAAATTTTTTTATGTTGCTCTTATACAATAAACTTTCTTTAATTGTTCTAATCTACATAATATTCATTTCATTTACAATAATAATTTGAAAATACATTCAGTTCAGTATGAAACTTTTAAAAGACAAAAGCAATATTAACTTGCAAGAGAATGTAAGTTATAGGTAAATGTTGATTTTACCTTAATATGTAATAGGTGAATAATGAAAATTAAAGAAGTTTTCTCTCTTGTGAGGAAGGTAAACAGTATATTTACAATAAACTTCATATAATTCAATGGTATAATAAAAAATAAGAGAGGATAAAAAAGTGAAAGTGACATATTCACATGGAGATGTTTATATTTCCATTCAAAAGTGCTGCATTGTGAGTTCTCTAAACAGGAAAAAATCCCTATTGCACAGTATCAGAAAATCTACACTCCCAAGGCCTTACCCATCTCTCCCTTCGGCTTTCCATTTAAATGACACATGTCAAAGGAAAGCTGAGGGAGCAGCAAGAAACTCATCTCACAAGGAAACAGCTGTCATCCCTAAGATACTTGTAGTCATGGGAGACAGTTAGCAAAACCTAGAATTTCTAAATATTACCAAGAAAAGTAGCAAGTGACACTCAGCATTTGTGCATCCACATGACATAAAGGAACCAATAAAACACCATGTATCCTCCCCAAAATAGAGAAAGAAAACAGGTCTTTGTTGTGGGGATAGATCAGTGATGATAAAGAAAAAAAGTTCCTTTCTCGGTGGAGCTGATAATTTAGGAGAGAAAATAAGATTTGAAATGAAATTAAACAGAATATATGTCATGCCAGGAGATATTAAGTGTTATAGAGAGAAATAAACAAGGAAAGATAATGAGTATAGGGTTTGGAACACAGTGGGCTCTTGGAAGTAGATGTCAGGCAAGGCCTCTGGAGGAGGGGACATCTAAGCATGAGGGTTCCTATTACAAGCAATGAAGGATGAGGGGTCAGAGCAGGTGATAGCACTCAGAAGGGATGATGGGCATGAGGGTTGTGAGGACCAGCCAGGGTCCAGAGTGGCTGGAACAGAGTGAATCACATGCAGGGTGAGGGAGCAAAAAGCTGGCATGGGCCACATGACTGAGGGTATCATGCTCATGATAGAGAGATGAATTTTAACTTGAAATGACAGTGAATGTGATGCAGGGGAAAAGGTGAAGCAGAAAGACCAGGCAAGATCTTACAGTGACCTGAGTCAGTTAGATTTAAGTCCTTTTTAACTTATTTTTCATATTCTACCTAATTTGACTACTTTTCAAACCTTGTTCTTGTGAAATAAAATGTTGGCCTGGTAATAAATATTGCCTAAGAGTTAGGTCCTAAGGATCTTCTTGTTGTTGAAATGTGGCCTCTCTCTAAGCCAAATTCAGGATATAAATGCACTGTCTTCCCTGTGACATAGGACATGAGTCCCAAGGATGAGGCTCCCTGGCACTAAGGGATTAATACCAAGTGCCAACTAATGATGCATTTGGAGAAAGACCTAGAGCCAATGGGGGAAATATTAAATGCAATGAGTTTTTATGTCTAAGAGGTTTCAAAGTGCGTTGGGAGGTCATTCTAGAGGTTACAATTATGCACATCTCAGAAGGATCTCACTGTCTGCCACAGTAAACAGTGACTCAAGTAGCGGTGCTCCTGGGGTCTCTAGAGACATCTAGACACTATAGGCAGGAAGACATCCCCAGGAAATTGACCCAACATCAGTGGGCCTCACTTTGGAATTTATAATAATCCTCCTCCCCCAATATTTCAGAGTTAGACTCATTTATAATTTTCCTACACGTGCTTCTTCTGCCCCATTTATTTGAACCTGTAATGAGCACTATACCCATTATATATATGTCCCAGAGACTTAAGTCTTCCAAATGTTCATATGCAGGTTGAGCCCTGAATCTTAGCAGATTTGTAGCCAATACCTACTCTTCTGTTCATCAGACTCACCCAGGACAAATAAAAAAATGATGATGAAGGACAACACCCATCCCAAGAAACAGAGAAGATCTGCTACACAAGCAAGACAGTTCCATCCATCTGCCCTATGGGATCTAAGCTCTCTCAGTCAGAAGCAAAGTGGGCATCACTATCCCCAAATCCTCAAGATAGAGGAATGAGAAAACATAAACAAGTGATGCAACTATAGACAAAAGTAGACTTATTATTATTCTAGTAATGAAAGAACTTGTTGATAAAAAGGCAGTGGTTAACAGAGGCTCTAGGGGAGGGAGAGGGAAAAATAGGTGTTACATGTGACTTTTCTGAAACATTGGAATCATTCTCATGATTTTGCAATGATGGATACAAGCCAGTATACATTTTGTCAAAATCTATAAAATTGTGTCATGCAAAGTGTAATGTAAACTATGAACCATGCTTAGTCTCAATGCTTCAACACATGTCCATCAATTATAATGAATGTAACACATTAGTGAAAGATGTTAATGGGGGAAATTGAGGGGAAAGGAGGTTGGGTATTTGGGAACCACCTATATTTTTGAGGTAACATTTATGTAATCTAAACCTTCTTTAAAATTAAATTTAAAAAATTTTAAATAAAGTGCATGTGGGAAAATATGAAAATTTTTGATGGACACAAATGATGTGACAAATTAGAACAGGTGACTGGATGGACAATGAAGGAGAGGAGTGCTAGGTCAGAGGTCATGTAGGACTCACTTGGGCTAGTTCATGAGGTTATTAACTATCTTAAGGAAAGTGGAAATCCAGTTATAACATTTTTTTCTTTTTTTATAGTAACAAAATGAATTAAAGTTTAAGTGCCTACCAAAATATACTACATAATTGTATTACATTCTCACTAAGAATTGAAACTTAAATTTGCATAGAATTCATGGGTTTTCCTTCTCATAATTCCCTAATGTTAGTTTTGTTTTGACTGATTATTGTTGTATTAGTCAGGCAAAGGGTGCTGATGTAAAATACCAGAAATATGTTGGCTTTCATAAAGGATATTTATTTTAGGATAGAAGCTTACAGTCAAAAGGCCATAATGAGTGTTGGAACAAGGTGGCTGCTTTCTCTATGAGGATCAGCCTTCCTCTTTTTTTTTTTTTTAAGTTTATTTTTTATTTTTAAAAAGTATTTAGATTACATAAATGTTATATAAAAATGTAGAGGATTCCCATATGCCCCGATTCTGACACCTCCCACATTTCCCCACATTAACAACATCTTTCATTAGTGTGGTACAATCATTACAATTGATGAAAATGTTTTACAGCATTGCCACTAAGCATGGATTATAGTTTACATTGTAGTTTATACTCTCGCCTGCACAATTTTGTAGGTTATGGCAGTATATGAAATGGCCCTTAACTGTCATTATAATGTCATTCTGAAAAATTCCCAAATCCCCAAAATGCCCCCATATTTCACCTGTATTTCCCTTTCCCTGCCCTCAGAACCTCTAGTGGCCACTGCCTGCACATGAATGATACAGTTTCTTCCATTGCTACAATCACAATAAATCTATAGCAGAATACCAATAAGTCTACTTTAGTCCATAGTTCATTCTCCAATCTTGAGGATTCTGGGATGGTGTTGCCCACACCCCCTCTATTTGAGAGGAGGCTTTGATCCCATGGGCCAGATGGATGGAACTATCTTGCTTGCCGTTGTAGATCTCTTGGTTTCTTGGGCTGGTCATTGTCCATCATCATCTCCTTGTTAGTTCCCCAGGGTGAGTCCAATTAACTGGAGAGTAGGTATTGCAACTCTATTGAATTTCAGGGCCCAGCTGACACATGGACAATCCAGAGATTAAAGTCTCTTGATTGTACACCTACCAAGTCCAGCACCAGCTATAGCAGCCTTCCTCTTAAGGCTCCGTGGTCACAACTTTTTCCCATCTCAGCTGTAGGCTGGCATAAGGTTCCTTTCCATCCCTGGAGAATGTTTCTCATCTGGGTCAGTTGCAGCTGTAGGCTATCAAGCTCATCTCTCTTCCCAGGGCCTCTGCTGTGTCTATAGAGATCTTTCTATTCCTCTGTGTTCTTCTTCTATGTGTCTACTTCCATGTGTCCTTGATTGAACATCAGTTTATATAACCTACAAAGGGGGACAGGGACTCAACCCTGCATGCCCTAATCTTAACATAACTTAATCAAAGCATCTCAGCTAAATCTAATATAATCAAAGGGCATCACACCCAAAGGAACAGACCAGTTTACAAACATAATCATCATCTATTTTTGTAATTCATAAATTGTTAAAAATATTTCCAAAAAAAAAAAAGCTTGAGAAACACGTCTCTGTTAAAATTCATACATATACTTAAGAAAAGTGTATTCTTTGATTAAAATGTATAATTTTTGTTCTTGTGACTACCTGTACTTTTTTATAGGTAGATATTTCCCATGTTGTTTCAAACACTCTGAGGCACTGGGTATCAATATTTTTTGCACAATGAAGTCATCTAGGGAATTTTCAAAATTCTGATGCCTGAGTCCCATTACCAGATATGCTGATCTAGGTTTTCTTGGGTTGGCCTGTTCATTTAGAAGTTTAAAAGGCCTCCAGATGATTTCTATAGGGTATCAATGTTTTCAAATACCTTCTCTAAGGAGAGGAGGCCCAAGATAGGACCTTGCTACTCATGTATGTATGGAACCAGGGGCAGCAGCAAAACAAAACAAAATAAACTAAAAAACAGAATCTAAGACCCCACCTGAGACAGACTGAGTCAAGATCTGCAATTTAACAAGATCCCACAGATACATATGCAAGATAAACTTTGAGAAGCACTGGTTCTAAACTGGCTTCTAGATTCCATACCACCAAGCTAAAACCAGAGCAGAACAAGGAGAATACAGCCACTGAATGATTTAATTCATAACCAAATGCATCTCTGCTCAAAAGGGAAAACAAACATTGCCAAGAGAGGCTGTCCCAGGGAGTTTGCCTAGCTTGTAATGATTGAGGTACCTTGACAGTGGTGCTAAACAAACCATCTTCTGAAAGCTTTTCACTTTTGTTGACTCAAAATAAAATATTCTTCTTTCAAATATTGAAAATACAGTGAGGCCTAGGATAACAAAAAACAGTGTTCTGCCTTTTCTGTTTCTCCACATTTTGCAGCTCTATTTCATGGAGCTAACAGTTTCTAATTATTTTAACTCTTCCTGTGTATATTGACAAGTTTTGGTTATATGTTTAAAGTTTTATCTTTCCCAATTTATATTCAACATATTGTCTTATTTATGACCTTCTCACAGCGTATCTTTCCCTTTTAGAAACTCATTCATTCCAGTACAATATCTAAGTTTCACACCTACAAAAATAAATACCCACACAATGGTTTGACTTAAACAATGGGAATTTATTGGCTCCCCATTTCAGAGGATAGGTGTTTTGCTCATTCCCTGGATTGGTAGCTTTCTGGCTGGTAACTTGGGTCCTTGGTTTTTCCTTCATATCATGATGCCTTTTCCTTTCTCTTCCAGGTTCCTATTGACTTGTGTGTTCCAGCTCCTCCATAGGGCTTTCTCTTTATAAAGCCTCCAGTAATTGCATTAAGGCTTACCCTATTTTAGTGAATCACACATTAAGCAATGCTGGTGTGGAATTGGAGAGATAGGAACTATGGTACACAGTTGCTGGGAATGTAAAATGCTGTAGCACCTCTAGTAAACCACATGGTGTTTCCTCAGAAAGTCAAACATAGAACTACCTTATGACCTGTTAGTCTCACATCTAGATATAGTCCCTGAAAAACTGTAAGCAAGAACTGGAACAAATATTTGTAAACCAATATTTATAGAGTATTACTCACATTAGCCAAAAGATGGAAGCAATCCAAGTGTACTTCAGTGGATGGATGGATAAACAAATAATGGTTTATACTAACAATGGAATGTTATTCAACTGTAAAAAGAAAGAATTCTGATCATTCAAAAAGGGTGAACTTGAAAATGCCATGTTGAATAAAATAAGAAAAACACAAAAGACAGATATTTTAAGATTCCACAAGTGAAAAACAATTACAGATATAGAGGTAAAGTGCAGGTTATCAATGGAAGGGGAGAGGAATGGTGAGTTAATGCATTATGAAAGCAAGGTTTATTATGAAAGAAAGCTTAGGGTGATGGAATGTTTTGGCAATGGATGGTGGTGTTGATAACATAACATTGTGAATGTGATTATTGGCACTAAATAATATGTTAGGGAGTAGTTGAACTGGAAATATTTATATTATGTATATTTTGCCCAACTGAAAAATGAGAGAGACTAAAGAGTCTGGGCAACTAAATGTAATATATAGTCCTGGACTGCAACTCATAATTGAGGAGAAAATGGCCCAAGGGAATTAAGGGACAACTGAAAAAATTTGAATATGGAGTATATTCTTTATATCAATGTTAAAATTTTTGAACATGAGGTATGTGGTTAATGTGGTTACTACACTAGTGTCCTTGTCTTTAGTAAATTATGATGGAAGTGTGACATGTTGGAGGAGCATGATCCTAGAAGACTTTTCAAATATTAATAAATAGACAAATATATGGATGTATATATAGAGAGATGATTGATTAGATAGTTAGATGACAGACAGACAGAATGATTTTACTTGTTGGAAAATCCTATAGCTGATAAATCTGGGTATCTGCCTTGGGGTTATTTTGGATTTCTGTTTTCTTTGCATCTTGCTTGTAAATTTGATGTTATTTCAAAGTGAATGCTTAAAAGAAAGAAAAAGTATTATTCTCCTGTACAACATTTTCACTAATTTATTCCAACTTCCATTAATGTTGTGTGTTTACAGAAGAGGTGTGTGTGGGAAGTGCTTCACTCATTAACCATGTTGGAGTCCTTTTGACATTCATCAGGATGGCCCTGAATTAATGATAATATGCATTATGTTTAAGGAATCAGTGATCTTTGATGATGTAGCTATAGATTCCACTGAGGAAGAGTGGCCCCTGCTTGGCAGATCCATGAGAAAGCTGTTCGGAGATGTAATGTTGGAAAATATCAGTCATCTGGTCTCTGTAGGTGATTCTGTCCACATTGATTTTACATATTCCTCACAAGAATTCAGAGGAGCTTCCCCATACTCCACTGCTCTCCTTGCACCAAATGTTTCATAACACATCTATATGAAAGAAATTTCTTTCTTATCTATTTAAATGTAATTTTTCACTTTACTGGAATATAGTATTCCTTGCCACAATGTAAAATGTTTCTTGCTACTCAATCTTCAGTCATTGGGAAGTCAATGACTACTTTTTGAGTGAATAAATAATTGGATTAAAGACTGTTCATTTTCTGCTCTTAGAACTAAGGTAGATTCTGATACCAGAGTGTAAAAATAAGAATCATATCCTTTTCCATGTATTTGTATAGTATTCTGGTGGAACTTATGTTTATTGGATTCATCTTAAAAATAAGTTAATTTCTGTCTCATTTAAATCATTGAAGATTCTAAATAATACTTTGAACTTGCACATAGACATCATCAATCTGAGGACTAAAGTTTGTCATTGTGCCAGGTGTGCACTTCATTTCTATGTTCAAGGTGGTGTTCCTAGATAAAGCTCCAGTAATCTGTTTTTTTTCTTGGTAGACAGCCCTAACCTTGAAAATCATGCACTCCTCTCAGCAAAGAACTCACAATTTATGTACAGGTTATCAGTCTGCAAATCAGACCTGATTTCCCCATTGGAGCAAGGAGACAATCTGTGGAGGGAAGGAAAAGGATTTCTCCAAGGTCAGAGTCTAGGTGAATTCCAGGAACCTGTGCTTCAATATGAGAAGGAGCCTGGGAAGTGATACTGCAGAACCTTTGTAATGTCAACTGCAGATTTCCTTGAAAGAATGATATTTTCTGAAATGACACTGAAGATATTAGGGGGAAATTCTAAAGATAGATCCATTATATCTGCATTATCCATTTCTATTCATATGTCTCTCTGTAAATACCTTGGCCTCAGTAAGGAATCCACTATCCATATTGCAGTTAAGAATTCTATAATGGCATTTGTCCTGGTCCTCCACTGTGATGAAATCCCATCCATTTACCTCCCCAACATCCCATCTTCATTTCATTTTTCTCTTATTTTAATCCAGAAAATCCTTCCCATTGGGGGTGACCACCCAAATAGAATTTCAAAGGGCGAATAGCCTGTGGATGCTGGGGTGCACCTAAGTTGGAGAAGGTTCAAGGGAAGTAAATCTACCCAGGGGAGACCAGTTTCCTGGCAGAATTTGGCTAGGGTGGCTTTGAGCATTTGATTCATGCATTCAACTTCCCCTGAACTCTGAGGTCTGTAAGCAGTATGGAGTTTCCACTTGATTCCTAACATTTTAGCTATCTCTTAGACTATGGCAGCCATGAAGGCCAGGCCATTGTCACTTCCAATTGACAGTGGCAGCCCGTGTCATGGAATGATTTCTCTAAGTAAAACCTTAGTCACTTCTCTTGCCTTTTCGGTGCGAGTGGAGAAAGCTTCGACCCACCCTGAAAAGGTGCATATCATCACCAACAGATATTTGTATCCCTGACTTGGTTTCACTTCTGAGAATCTACTGTGATATCTTCAAAGGGGGACATTCCCATGTGCTGGGCACCTGCCAGAGTATGGGGTCCCTGCAAAGGGTTGTTTTTGGCACAAACTTGACACTGGCTGCTGATGGTGGCACAGAGAGAACTTATCTGGGCTGTGTAGGAGTATTTTCCGAGAAAGACTTCTAGCGCAATTTTCCCTAGGTGGGTGAGTTGGTGTTATCCCTGGATGAGGGCACAAGCAGCTCCTTTTGGTACAAAAATCCAGTCATCCAGGAGCAGCTAAGTTCCCTTGGGGGTATGGCTTCCCTATTCTCTTTTAGCCCACTCCTGTTCTTCCCAGGTATAGCTTAGTTTATCAGTCTCTTGTCCTAAGAGGAACAGCTGTAGTGTTAATTCTGGGACTCATATAACTTGAGTTCCTTCAGCCACTTGCCGATCTGCTTTGTTGGCTAGTCTGTTTCCTTGAGCAACCATATCCATTCCTTTCTGATGTCTCTGGCAGTGGATGATGGCAACTTTGTCTGGTTTACAGATTGCTTCTAAGAGTTGGAGGATTTCTTCTTTGTTGATTTCCTTTCCCCCTGTGGTTAGGAGACCTCTTTCTTTATAAATTGTCCCTTTTATATGAACAGTAGCAAATGCGTTCTTAGAGTCAATTGTTTACCGCTTGCCCTGCGGCTAGCTGCAGGGCTCGGACCAGCGCGCCCAGTTATCTGCTCATTGCACAGACCATCCCCACGGTAGAGACACTGCTTCCACCACCCATTCGGTAGTGGTGACTGCATATCCAGCAAGCTTTTCCCCGTTTTTAACAGCTCCCATCTGTAAATAGTGTCTGATCTGGGGAAGGGAGCGGTTTGTCTTGGAGGTCGGGGCTACTGGTGTAAACTTCTTCAGTTATTTAGACACAATCAGGTTCAGGAGCCCCTTCCTCATCTGGCAAAAAGGTGACAAGGTTTAGACTGCACATTGTTTCTATTGTCACTCTGGGGTTTTCACAGGGTAAACCTTGATAATGTGTGAGCCGGGGATTCAATATCCACCGAAGCCTGTGTGCGTTCATTAGGGCAGTGACTGCGTGTGGCACCATAACATGAATTGCCTATCTGAGAGTTAATTTGTCGGCTTCTTTGATGAGGGTTATGGTTGCTGCCAGGGCTTTTAGGCAGGGCAGCCACCCTACAGCCATGGAGTCCTGCTGCTTGGAGAAGTAAGCAATGGGTCTTTGCCAGGGGCTGAATGTTTGTGTGAGAACCCCAATGATACTTTGTTCCTTTCATGCAGGAACAGGTTAAAGTTTCGAGTTACATCTGGGAGCCCCAAGGCAGGGGCTCTGCCCAGTTGTCTTTTGATGTTTTGAAAGGCTCCCTGTTGAGCTTCTCCCCAGGCAAGAGGCTCTTTTTCTGGATGAGCCAGAACTTCATAAAGGGGCTTGGCCATGGCTGCAAACCCAGAATCTAGATGCAGCAGAACCCTGCAGCCCCGAGGAACTCGCGAAGCTTTCTTTTTGTGGTGGGGGTAGAGATGGTGCAGATCACTTTCTTTCGTTAGGGTCCGAACATCCAGTGCTATTGTTTGATGCTGAACCCCAGGTACTTGACCTGCTGTTTACAGATCTGGGCCTTTCTCCAAGACACTTTGTACCCAGTCTGTGTTAGAAGTTATAGGAGAGTCTGGGTCTCTCTCCAGCAGTCCTCTTCCATTTCACTGGCAAGTAGGAGGTCATCTACATATTGTAAGAGGGCACACCTGCAGTCTTCCTGGGGATAGGTGGCCAAATCTGCTGCCAAGACTTCCCCAAAAGGGGTAGGGGAGTTTTTGAAGCCCTGCAGGAGCCATGGCTGAGTTTTCTGCCGGGTTTTGGGATCTTCCCATTCAAAGGCAAACAGAGGCTGGCTCGGTGAGCCAGCTGCAGGCAGAAGAAGGCATCTTTTACATCCAGGCAAGTGAACCAGGTGGCTTCAGGCAGCAGTTGTCCTAACAAAGTATACAGGTTGGGAACAAGCTGATGTAAGGTGAGAGTGGTGTTATTAATGGCTTGTAAATCTTGCACTGGTCGATATCCGGTCCCATCTGGCTTTTTTACTGGCAATAATGAGGTGTTCCAGGTTGACTAGCATTTGATTAGAATTCCTTCTTTTTTCAGGCAATCTATGCATTCAATTATGCCCAACTGCGCTTCCCTGGGGATTGGATACTCCCTCTGCCGGACTGGGACTGCTCCAAGCTTCAGGTCGGTGATGATGGGTGCATGGTTCCATGCCATTCCCAGTGGGTTGTTTTTTGTCCAAAACTGGGGCGAAAGTCCCAGCAGTTTTTCCAGATTCTGACCTGAACTTTCTTCCACGTGAAGTCTCCATTCTTCACTTTGGGGTACGGTGACAAGGAGAGTGAGGCTGGTCCCAAGGATTATGGTTGCTGGCCCTTCAGGTTTGAAGGTAATCTGGGCTCCCAGTTTGGTTAAGAGGTCTCTACCAAGCAGAAGAACTGGACCTTAAGGCAGGTACAGAAATTCATTAGTCACTTCACGGCCACCAAGCTGGCAAGTTCTTGACTGGCAAAAAGGCCACTTGCTCAACTGGTCCCCAGTTTCTTCTATGATATTAGTAGTTTTTCTGCTAAAGGAGAAGACAGGGATTGTGACCACAGAATATTTAACACCAGTGTCCACCATGAAAGTCATTGACTGGCCTCTGATTTGTAGTTTGACCATGGGATCATGGGGGCCAAGTTCCAGTGTGCCTGGTTGCCCCTATTTGGGGCCGAGTCCTGCTATTCCAATCAGATTGTCCTGGGGCTCAGGTCAGTATTTCCCTTTGGGGTTGCCCCTTTCATGCACCTGATTCTTTCGAGGGGCCCTCATTTTTTCAGTGTCCACTTTCTTTGCAATAAGCACATTGGTCTCTAGCCAGGGACATCTTCTTGATACTTGTCCCCACATTTTGAGGTGGTCCTCCTCATCTGGTGGGGTCAGGATTTCCCATGGCTGCTGCCAGCAGGAAGGCTCGATGTTTCATTCACTTCCTGGCCTCTTGTTCAGCGATTTTGTCTCAACTGATGAACACTTTATTCGTGACCTCAAGGAACTGGGAGATGTTCATTCCTGCAAACTCTTCTAATTTTTGGAGCTTTCTTTTAATGTCTGATGCTGCCTGAGTGACAAATGCAGCATTCACCATCCTCTGGTTCTCTGGAGCTTCTGGGTCAAAAGGAGTATAGATTCTGAAGGCCTCGCAAAGTTGCTCATAGAAATCTCCCAGAGATTTGTCTGCCTTTTGAGTTACTAAAGTCATTTTTGTCATGTTTGTGGGTCTTTTTGCCCCTTCTTGGACCCTTTGAAGGAGCACTTCCTGATAATCCTGGAGTGCAGCCCATTCCTGATGAGTGTTGAAGTCCCAGTTCAGTTGGATCTCTGGTGCCACATCTCATGCCCAATCTTCTAGGTTTAAAATGGCAATCAGGGCCTGCTCCTGCAGCCAATTTTGGGCTTTTGTCAGAATCCGCTGTCTCTCTTCTGTATTTAACAAAGTCAGGAGGAGTTGGCAGTGGTCATCTGAAGTAGGATTATGAGTTTGGAAAATAGATTCCATGAGATCAATAAGAGCCTGGGGCTTTTCCAAGTAGGAAGGGGTGAGGTGCTTCCAGTTCAAGAGGTCTGTATTTGTGAAGGGCTGGTAATATAAAACAGGCTTTCTGGGTTGGGTAGTTCCATTCTTGCTAATCTGGGCTGGACCTTGCATCTCATGGAGGGGCATCTGTAATGCAGGTTGCACTGACTAGAGCCTCCTTGCCATTGGGGTTCCAGGACTCTCTCCAAGGGGGTTCATGGTCCCAAAGGGACTGAAAATGGGGATGTCACTGGGAGATCCACCTGTGCTCCCGAGCTAGGAGTGGGACCTAAAGCAACTGGAGCATATGGTGGGGGTGGTGGGCCCTGTTTCTGGGGCCCTGTTCCTCGTGTAACTAAGACCCTGCTCTGTCCCTTTTTTCCAAAGCAAAATCCAACCCAAGAGGGCAGAGTCTGGGATATTTCTAGACATGAGTCAATGTAGGGAAACTGATCGGCATGGCCAGGTATTCCTGTGACTACAAGCCACACTGCGTAGACCCTGGCTACTTCCAGGGTCCCTTCCAAGGGCCAGTCAACACCAAAAGTAGGCCATTCTAATTCACATAAGGTATGGAGAGTGCCAGGGTTCATCCAGATGCCATAATCTCCAGAAAAGCCCTTTTTAAAATTCTTAAGCATGCAGTCTAAGACTGCAGGTTTTGACTGTGATGAGCCCATACCCTGCTTGGGTGGTGCAAGACAGACAAAGGAAGGGGTCAGGGTTGCCTCTTTCAAGGCCACTCATATGCCTGCCTGTCTTCATCTCTCACAAGAACTTCGGCTCATCTTAGCTAAGGCACCTGGGCAAAGTTTGGGTGAGCCATTATGCCATATGATGTAGCTACGGAAAACAGGTTAGGGCCCACACAGGCTCCATAGTATATGCCATAGAGTCACAGACTGGTGCAGCAGATGCAAACCTCTGCCATCCTCACTCACCCACAGTCACTCAGAGGTTATACTCCTCCCATAGTGATTGCCCTATTCTGGAATCTTGGTACTCGAGTTTTCAGGAGGTGATCAGTCTCTTCTTCCATCTGGATATGGGCCCAAGTGAGAACTTGGCACCCGGGGCCTTACCTTTCAGGAGTCTTCTGGCACTGTTCAGTCTGCCTCCCCACTGAGACAGGCTGGGGTGTGGGGGATGCAGCCCACGGGACCACTTCTGAAGGAGGTCCCGTTAAGAGGACAGGTGGCACCTACCTTGTTCGTTTGGAGATCACCACTGGCCACGCCTGCCAGCCCCAATGCTGGAGGCACAATGGGCCTGGGCAGTTGGGTTTCCCAGTCAGGGAACCAAATGTTGCAGCAGAAATGAGACACATGATGAGAAAGCCCAAACAGCACTCAGAGAGGCAGAGGAACAAAGTTTTATTATGCACAGGCCCAGAGGAGAGTTCAGTCTCCAAATTCTGAGCCCTGTTTTTCGATTTTCAGAAATTTATATAGGAACACTAAGCTGGCAAATTTCTAAGCAAGCAGGCAGGCAGGGTTACGAAAGCAGAGGAGGGAAGTTATCTTATTTTCATAAAAGCAGAGGGTAATTAGGGAGGAAAAGAGTCATTATATGTTTAGAGTTGTAAATTTTAATTCAAAGGGGCAGGCGGGGAATGCATATCTTCCTGAAGTGGATTCCATGGAGAAAAGGGGGCAGGGAGGACGGGAGAAAGGGATCAAGGGGAGTTTATTTTCCTAAAGCTGTGGGTTTCTGCTGGGGAGGGGGGTTAGGGTACCAGCACTTCCCTTATCAATACTTTGAAATATGTAAGTACTAAAAATTGGTCCTGAAACATATTATGTTGCTCATGTCCTAGGTTTTTTCTTTAGCTATAAATATAGTTATAAAGACTTTGTAGAATCAGAAAAAAATCATTTTTACTGTTCATGGAGAATGCAAAATTATGTCTCTTAACTATTATATATTCATACATAGTTGACAAGTAGGAAGGAGAATCTGGATAAATAAATATGCAGAAATAAATCTAATGGTGCATAAATTATGCTTTTAAATGTGATTTAATATTTCCATCTTCTTTAAACATGAATTAAAATAAATAAATTTTTCCGAAAGTAAAAGAGGCAAGTCTTTAAGGATTATGGGTACATTGGCAAAAAATGTTACCAGAATTCAAAATCTGGCAGTGGCTAATTCCATATATTAGGATTTTATTGCCAAAGAGCAGAGAGATCACAGGAAATTAGGAAATGGAAAAATATCGCAGATGTAGAGAGTTTCATGTTTTCAGAATGCCTTATATACTTATAATAATTTATGGAACCTCAAAATACTGACCCTTGGAGATCACTTTTGACAGTCTTCCCCTCAAAGTTACACAGTTAAATTAGACAAAAGACCCTAAAAGGGTAATAGCATCCAAGCAGAAAGAGTTGGCCATGCAGAATGTCTATTTTATTAGTTAAACCTGCATGAGAGCTGTCTGAGGAGAGATAGGAGCTGCATAGTAATTCTGGCCCCTATTCCAATAAACCATTTCTACTTCTTAACAAAAGCATTGTTTAAAGCCTTGATGTCCATTGATGGTTAATGGATTATTGTATGGGGTCCAAGGTGTATCTAAAGTATTAGATTACAGTGGCAACATGTTTGCAAGGGAGAGGCCCAAGCACTCATTTTATTGTCAAGGGAAATGAAACTCAAAAGTGATTGGGGATTATTGATCTAAATGTGTTGTGAAAGAGAAGGATTATCACTCTAAATCACCTTATTCACTCACTCATCAAACATTTATTAACAAAAGTTTATTGAGTGTAACAAAGTTGCAGACCCTGGTTTGTTCTTGATATTGGGTGGTAAGTGATTCAATGTCATTTCATGGTGAGTTTGAGGATTTCAGCATTGATCAAGAAATATCCAGGAGATGTCAGAGTACCACACAACAAACTTTATTGGTTCTCATTTGGATAGGGTATCATGACAGAAGAAGTTCCTCCCAGCAAGAGAGGAACTTTGGGGGACACCATCCAAAAGAGGTACAGGCCAAGGAAATAACCAGGTTAGAGTGTAATGAAAGAAGTGGCTTCCATGTCTAGATGCTGTCACTCAGCAGCAAGGTGGGAAGACTCTTGGTCAGAGAACACCATGTGACAGCAGAAGTTTGGGGTCTTTTATAGCTCCAGGTATTGTTTTATGTATGGTTAGTAGATGTTGGGTGAAGTTCTGTGGGATATAGAAAGTAGGCAGGCTCTAAATGACTTAAAATGCAGATTTGGCCTAAATTTGAACTATTGGATAGGTCAGAGTTGAGTGTGGTGTCAGCAGGCTTTTTGTTAATGGTCCTTCTCTGCTGTGAAGAAATAAATAATGTGGGAGCCTCAAGGACCATTTATACAAGTATCTATCCCCTGGTCCCATGTCATATTATGATCTTAGATGTACTTATTTTATAATTGCTGAGTTTGGAAACAATGATAAAGCATCCTTATTACTCAGAATCCAATACAAAATCTAGGTATTCAAAACCTAATCACAGCCATTCTGCCCTCTGAGTGGGGGAAAACCCAGGAGATTGGATTTTAAAAAGAGAACATTTTGATTTCTTCAATCTGCCTATAGTGTGCATCATGGACTCTTTTGT
Organism: Tolypeutes matacus; assembly: GCA_026826555.1. NCBI lineage: Eukaryota > Metazoa > Chordata > Mammalia > Cingulata > Chlamyphoridae > Tolypeutes > Tolypeutes matacus. Next base: position 640,326 of record JAKSZT010005175.1, read on the forward strand.
GCAATATCCCTCGTTATTTGTTGAAATTGATGAGTGTTGTCTACCCACATGTAGCAAGATGTTTTATAAGTTCACTGACCATGTAGGCTTCAGTGTCCAATAAGTAATCTAGGGTTGTGAGTCCACTTACCACCATGGAATCTAAAGAACAAGGGGATTCATCCAAGAAATCCAGTCACTGGTCAATTTGTTTAATTTGTGGAAATAACTCCTTGGACATGACTACCTACTGTTATTGCTTTTAGGAGGTACCAGAGATTGAACCCACGATCTTGTACATGTGAAACAAGTGCTTAGCCACTGAGCTACATCCACTCCCCAATGAGTCTTGAGATTTTAGTTTTTTTAAAGGAGGTATGGGGATCAAAACTGGGACCTTGTATATGGGAAGGGGGAACTCAATCATTTGAGCTACAGCTGCTCCCTACCTGATTTACCTTAATTGTGGTATGATGTTTTGCACATATATTATTCCTGCTGCCCCCAAAAGCAGGGATCCTACATTGGTCAGTACAAGTGGGAATATTATGACAGCTCATTAGTGGCATCAGAGAGTTAAGGCTCTTGTGATTTGTGGAGGCAAGAGCTTGGGGGTTCTACTTCTGAATAAAATCTATTGCAATTTTGACCAAATCCAAGTATAGGAAATATATTCCATGATGGGACCAGGGGGAGATTTGCTAGCAGAAGCCATTTGATTCCTTTATTAGCCCAACTTTGGGACTATAAATATCCATTTGGATTAATTAGTACAACTCCAGGTGATGTTAAGGAGAGGATAAAAAGTTAACATGAAGCAAGTTTGCCTACTGTCTGTCTTGCATTTGCCACCAGGGTCAACTAAATTGGTCTTGGGATCAGCCTACCAATTGCCTAAAAGCCTTAGTCTTGCTCAATGAAGTTACCTGCTAACTGAGGAGGTCCATTTTTTTCTTTTTCCAGTGTTTTTTATTTGCATATTTAACATTCACAAGTCATTTTACAGATTTATTCTTCTCACAAGTTTATTATTTATAAGAACGCTTAAGATTAAAATGGAACATTGAAGAGGGCCAAGAATCTACCAGCAGTAGTTGGACAGAGTACAGAGGCTTCAAAAGAAAGAGAACAGAGTGAACAAGAGCAAAGTGTGGCAGCTTCCTACCAGGCAGGAGCACTGACTTCACTAAGGCAAAGCTGTTACCCTTATTTCTTCCTCCCACCTAATAAAAAGGCATCCCATTCTCACTCTACTGCTCTCTAGGGTCTTAGCATAAAACTGGTATTATAAGAGACTAGATTCATCTCTTGACCATAAATACCTGAATATACCAGTTTAATTTTCATGCACTAACCATCTCTCTGGAAAAATTAAAAAGGCATTTAAGACTGAGAAAAATGGGATGGGTATATGTGTGTGGTGGTGATTAAAGGGCAGGGGAGAGAAGAGGGACTCAAGGAGGGGAGAGGGCAGCAAACCTAACTTTTCCCAATGCATAACTGCTCTGTGTTCTCCTCAGATGCTAATACAGTGTTACAATATTCAGTACAAAGAACAGAATTGTCTCCCTCCAGTCTACCTGAGGAGGGGGTAAAAGAGAGTCTTGGGAGGAAAAACAAGGACAGACACATCTTTTGTCTAAAGTGCATAAATTTGAATCGTTAAGAGAGCAAGTATACTTTTCATTACTCCTCTCTCAAACTCTTCACTGCCTGTGGTGGCTCCTTTAATCCACGAGTGCTTCTTAGGATTAAAGATATTTGGACACCCATATACAACAGAGTCAGGCAGTTTTGTTTATTTTTGGAGCCCAAACCATAGTTCATGTATAACGTGGTAAGAGGAGGATTGTCTGCCAGAAGGGACCCACTTCCATGATAACTGGATCCCTATGTCGATGGGTCCCTGTCTCTGATAGAGATCAGGGGAGGGTGTAGTAAGTCATGCTGAATCTTAAGGGAAAACTGCCATGGGTTGTAATAAACTCTAGTAAGTATTGGAATTGCTCCACTGATTTACTTCAGATCATCCACCTTAAGATACCCTTGTCCCTTAGTGTCAAATATAATCTCTCTTGATCATTTTGAGGTCTGCACTTAAGCAGGGTCCTGGGTGTGGGTGGTATGTTTGAAATTCTACAAGGGAAGACTTGCTGTTGATAAAATTTTCATTTGACCTGGTGAGGTGGTGTTTGTGGAAATAGCAGGCAAGACTGGACTGCGAGTTTGTCTTTCATGAGTTTCTATTACATCTAGGGCATCTCCTAAATTGTTTTAGCATTGGTCTTCATTGCTTGTAAGGAGGACTGATACATGTGAGGCCTCACATGGGGTAGGCAGCTTCCAAGCTATAAAACTGCACATTACAACACATATGTGGGTGGCATCCAAACCAAAGCCTCCTCTGTGGCTCATTCCAAAATTGTGCAATTATTTTGGGGGTTCCTTTAGTCGGGACAGCATTTTTTCTATCCCCTATTATGGCTTCCAGTTGTCTAATTTCAGCCAGTATTAGGATCAGCCTCCTCTTGTTGAGATACATTTTATATCACCAGGCAGCCCCTTTAACGTTTAGTGGCTGTATTGGGTCCTTAAGGAGAGATTCGGCCTCGGGGCAAAAGAGGTGATGTGTCTCTTTCTCTAAATGATAATTTCCCCCTCCTTATTGGTCTTGTACTTTTTCTTCTGCTCTTTGTATTCCTTGGCAGGTAGTACATCCCCTATTGGTAGCATAGCCCTGAGAAGCAAAGACCAGCAAGAGTCTCATGATTTGGAAACTCCCTTCAGTGTCCTGGAAGAGGCAGGGATATTCACTCCCTTGCCTTTAGTCACTTTAAGTTTTGTTTTTGATGGCTTGACCCAAAGGTTGAGATGTCATTATTTCCTAGGGGGAGGCTGATGAGGACTAAAATGACAACAGCCTCTACCTGGTAGGGATCCCAATGGTCCTCTCCTTCCTGTCCCTGCCCTTTTGCCTCTTTTCCTTTCTCCTTCCTCCATGTCCTTTTGGTTCCCCAGCACTCCCAACTCAGTGCCAGATACAGCATTGCTCTCTTCTCTCTCCACTATCCTCCAGCCTCAGTTTCCTTCTGTGACCTTGACACACCTGGTTTGGCTCAGTTCCTCCACCCTTCCGGATCTATCTCCACCTGCCAGCCCCATTCCCTCCCACACATACAAAGTGCACACACATTTATCTACATATATATATATATATATATATATATATATATATATAGTAGTGTATTTATATATGTGTGTTTAGTAAAGATATACTCCTTCCACATATTTTCTTAACCTTATTAGGTTTTAAGGGTATGTTCAGGCAGGCAAATGTACATCTGTCTCATTATTATATTTTATCCTATTATTTTTTATTGTCATACTATAATCCATATAATGAAAAGTTTTAAATTTTTTTCACTTAGTCAAGATTCATTTCAATGCCTGGAAATATTCAGATTAATCAAAATGGTAACACTGTAATTTCTTAAAATACATAAATACATCATGTAAAACTTTTGAAAATGTCGATACTATGACCTAACCCTTAAACAACATTTTACTAGCAGATTTTCAAAAGCAATGGCTATTTAAAAATCACAAGGTAACAATAAAATATCAAAGAACTTTCATATATGTAATAAGGACATAATTAGCTGCAAGCTGTTAAAACAAAAACACAAATCTGTCTTTAAACTTTGCATGTTCATTTAACTCTGCTTCATAATTGAGGCATCTTTTGTTCAAGTATTCTATTTAAAACATTAAACTACATTTTAAAAATATTTTTATAAGGAATGAAATATGCCAAACTGCTTTGTTTGGTATAGACCAGAAAGTAAAATACAACCGATTGAACTTATCCATATTCCCCTTAATCTAATGTGACTTTTAGATATTTTTTCCATGTACTTCATTCTAATTCATTCATGAAGATTAGGGGAAACTGATTTATAATCAGTTGTTTTCACTTTTAAAATTACCTTCCGTATATTGACCCTCCTTTCCTGCAAATCTGGTGCTAAAGTAAACAATGAAGCAATGTACTATTTCAGGGGCCCAGCAATCTGTAACCTCAATTTTCTTAATATCAACTTCAAATTTCTGCCAATATATACAAAAATAATCAAATGCCAAAAAAAAAAAAAAAAAAAAGATCACTTAAAGGAAAAAGGAACCAATTAAGTTGAAGAACAAGAAAATCTCTCTTAAAAATCAGCAAAGTGTTATCTAAAGCAAAAATAAGATAGAAAACATTCATTTTTCTTTCTTCAAAGACAAACAAAAAATGTAGAAGGAGGAGTCAAGACAATTTATAATTGAGGCAAATCTATATAAAAATGGAACAGAGTACAGTGATTTCACCTCATGAAGGAAATGACTAAAATGAGATTTCACAAATCTTCATGTGTATAATAAAGTACAAATAATATATATTTATTATATATATATTTTATTATATAAAATATATTTTAAAGGGAATAAAATAAAAAGTGAAGTATTTTCAAAGGATTATGTTTAATAAATGAAGACTGATGTTCACCACTGTTAAATTAACAAGTGAATGATAAGATTTTGTGTATTTGTATGTGTTTATACCTCAAACATGCAAATAATTAAATACTAATTGGATCAGGTAAATTAATTAGTGCGATAGAATATGATGTAACTATCACTTTCTGTTTTACCTTTATATGGTATGAGATATCACTATCATTTTATTGGAGAAAGACTTAAAAAAGTAGCTTAACAGAGTTAATGAATCAAGTGATGAACATATGAAAGAACATCAGGGGAGAAGATTTGTACCTCAGCCTGCCAACCAATTTCTCTTATAAAAGGTGTGATTATGGATGGCATAAAATCTCCTTATAGTTTTCTGTATTTAACATTCTGCTATCAAACCTTCATGTTTATTAATGAAGAAACCTGAATTGTTTCACCCCAGTTCTTGTTTTTCTTCTCCTAGATAAAGCCAGTTTCTGCCAAAATTGGCCCTCTAGATATATGCAGTAATCCAGATCCTTAATATAACTCATTATAATCCTAAAAATTATGCCTATCATCATACATTCCATTTTCTTACCCATCCCATGACTAAGCATGTAATCTGTCTGTGCCTGCTCAACCAAAATTCCACTTCAGATCCAGACACCTCAGACCACTGTACTCATTATTATAATCATTCCTTTACCAGAACACTATAAGACCCTCAGAATCTCTCCAGTTTAGGGAGATGCTTTGCCTCCTGCCTCCTTGCACAGCTGCTCTGTAATAAAGCTCTATCTTTCTCTGAATGCTGCTCCAACAGGATAGCTTTCTTGTGTGCATCCGGCAGTGAGCCCATTTTGGCAACAACAATAGGACAAAGAACTCACAGGAAATTCAAATCTTGTGGACAGGGAAGAAACATACTGGACACTGTGCCTGAAAAGTGCTGAACTTGACCTTTCTAAAGCACAAAGAAGCCCTGGCTCCCACGACCTCCAGGTAAAACAGTTGTGTGTTCAAATCCTGTGGGGTGGAAGTCATGCTTATCTCTGATTTCTAGGTTTGGATATTTTCTTGATTTCAACTTAGCTCAACTCAACAATAGAGAGCTGTTAAATTGAGGGCCTTGTATGGCAAGTGTAACCTTGACAAAAATATGGACAGAAAGAAAAAGGTAAAATTTCAGGATACAATCCACCCTTAACATTTTCTTTAATCTAATATTTTAAAAAATCAGATATGAATTGCATTCTAGATGTGTTCAAAAGTGAAGCAAACTCACAGATAGTAGTTTTTCTGTTTTAATACAGGGTTGTGGATTCTTGACACAATAGGCACAAAGGATGTCAAGATTGTAAGTAAGATAATTTGGGAACTGCCTCCATCTCTGTTATGCTGATATCACATCTAGAGAGCATGGGCCCCACCTGCCTGGTTACAATAGGATCATTTTCCCTCAAAATTAAATAAATCACAATGTCTCTTTCTGATCTAAATGGTCACTTTGCTCTGAGGACTAGGATGGCACATCAACTAATAAAACATTTCATATTATGTGATAAAATCCACATTCTTATATGACATTAATAGTTAAGTAGTATAATCTTGATTGAAAGCATTTTCAAAAAACAGAGCACCTCACCAGGGTTCACCTCATTGGACACCGACATTTTATTTAAGGTAAATGAGCACTTTGAAATGCCCAGAAAGGCACAATTTCTTGCTTCCCTGTATCACCTAATTTAGAATCTTGGAGTTTGACTCTCCCATACTATTAAGCATTTTTTTTCTCAAAATTGTAGTGTTTTGTTCCCGACTACAATTTTCTTTCAGCTTCATAATAAGGCATGGTGAGTACAAAACAATAAAGAGGAGGTAAAAACAGTGGGAGACCAGCATTTTTATTTGCTCTCTGGGATACATGGAACAATGGTAAGAAGTGCTCAAGTAGAAATCAATGTTGGAAATCTCAATTTTTACATGCTTCTTAGGGCCATACACTGTTTAAACTCTTATTAAGCAATTTCTATCTTTCAACAATTAGAGAGATGAGGCATTATAGTCATTATTCTTAATTCTTATTATTAGATTCTCTATTCTTTATCAATAGAGACATGGGTAAAACACACATTACTACTGCCATAATAGAGCTGAAAATTTAGTGTAAGAGAAACATGTCAAACAGCTAAACACAAACATGTATCTATACTGAAAAATTGAGTTTTGTGGTACTAAGGAAAACATTGCAGGAAAGTATCTCTTTGAAGCTAAATATTTACAATTAACCTTAAAGAATGAGAACCAGATACCAGCCAGAAGAAGGGAGATGAAAACTTTCTCATCACAGTTGATTAAGCATGGATCACTCTGAGGTAGAGAGAACTTCAGTTACTGAGAAGAGGATAAATATGCCTGATAATCTGTGATCGAGGGCAACAGGGTTATATGCTGAGGTTGGAGGTTTAGACCAGGGCAGGACATATTCCTTTTGCCAAATTAAATGGTGTATTGATCAGCCAAAGGGGTGCTGATGCAAAATACCAGAAATCTGTTGGCTTTTATAAAGGGTATTTTTGGGGGTACCAAGTCATAAAGCATAAGTTACTTCCTTCACCAAAGTTTATTGCCACATGTTGGAGCAAGATGGCTGCCAATATCTGCAAGGGCTCAGGCTTACTCTTCCTTTTCAGAGTCCATGTAGGCTTGGATAAGTCTTTTCTCTGTCCCAGGGCTCATTTCTCTCCAACCTCAGCTGCTCTGTTCTGTACACAAGGTCAGCTATAAACTATCAGGCTCTCTCTCTCTACCCTGGGGCCTCTGCCATGTCTATGGAGCTGTCTCTATTCCTCTGTGTACTACTCCTGCGTGTTTACTTCCCTGGGATCCAGCATCAAAACCTCCAACTCTCTCATCTGCCATGTGTTTTGTTCTACTTATGTGGCCCAATCAAAGACTTAATCATTATTTAATCAAGTAAAAGTGAAACCTCTGAATTTAATACAATCTAATACTCCCAGATGAACAGACCAGATTACAAACATAATCCAGTATCTATTTTTGGAATTCATAAATATATCAAACTTTTAAAAATGATTTTGAATCTAATTATAAAATGAAGTCACTGTTTTTTTTAAAGATTTATTTATTTATTCCTTTACCCCATGATGCCCTCATCTGTCTGCTAATTGTATGTGCTTGCTGTCTGCTTTCTGTGTCTGCTCATTGTGTGCTCACTGAGTCTACTCATCTTCTTTAGAAGACACTGGGATCGAAACCCAGGACCTCCCACATTGGAGGCAAATGCCCAACCAATTGAGCCACATCCACTCCCTCCTAATTGTGTTTCTTTATTGTGTTTCCTCATTGCATCAGTTTGCTGTGTCAGCTCAATGTCTGAGCTCACTATCTCTTCATTTTCTTTAGGAGGCACTGAGAAATGAATCCAGGACCTGCCATGTGAAAGGTGAGTGCCCAATCACTTAAGACACATCTTCTCCCATACTGTTTGGTTTTAAACAAGGAAGTGATGAGATCTAATCGACAGTATTGAAATATTCATTTCTTAGAGGGTCTGAATGCATTTTAATATTAACTGACTATAGCAGCTTGGCAGTTTGATATAGTTATGAATTCCAAAATAGATATTGGATTAGGCTTGTAAACTGGTTTGTTCATCTGAGTATGATTAAGTTATGATTAGGGATTTGATTGGGCCATGTCAGTAGGATATTGAGCCTCACCCCTTGGTGGGTGGTGTCTCAAAGATAAAAGACATGGCAAAGGACAGAGTTGGAGTAGTTTTGATGCTGGAGTTTGATGCTGAGTTTTAATGCTGGTGCCCAGGGGAGTAAGCACACAGATGACCTTGGTTGTGAGGAAGGAGAGAAGGCTCCGGGAAAAGAGACAAGATGGTCACCTGATGATTCGCAGCTGGCCTTGTGGAGAGATGCAAAGCCTAGAGTGCCTCATAGTCTACAGCTGACCTTGTGGGGGAAACAGAGGAACTGAGCCTAGGGAGAAATGGAGCCCAGGGAAGAGAGGAACTCAAGAAGCCTGAACTCTTGGCAGATGTCAGCAGCCATCTTGTCCCACCACATGGCAATGTACTTTGGTGACAGAAGTTACATATGCTTTATGGCCTGGTGACTCTGGGCTTCTACCCCAAATAAATACTCTTTATAAAGGCCAACCTATTTCTGGTATTTTGCATCAACACCCCTTTGGCTGACTAATACACTGACCATGGAATGTGTTTTAGTTTGCTAAAGATTATGAAGACAATGGGTTGGCTTTTACAATGGGGATTTATTAACTCAGAAGCTTACAGTTCCAGGGATTAGAAAAATATCCAAATGAAGCCATCAGGTGAACCTTACTACCTGAAGACTGGCTGGTGTTGATCCTGGAATCCTGTCAGATGGCAGGGCACAATGGCTGTGTCTGCCAGTCACTGCCTTCTCCTCCAGGCTCTCCTCTGGGCTCTGTTGCTTTCAGTTTCTGGTTGCTCCCTCTGTGCCTTTCTCTTTCAGCATCTGTGGCTTCCTCTCTGAGCTTCTGTGGCTTTCTCTCTCCTGGGTTCTCATGATTTCAGCTTTTGGAGGTCTCTCTCTGTCTCTGTGGTCTTTTTTCTCTGTGTATTCACCCCATTTGTAAAGGACTCCAGTAAGAGGATTAAGACACACCCTGGGCTATGCCTTACTGAAGTAATATAGTCAAAGGGTCCCACCTACAATACGTTCAAACACACGGGAATGGATTAATTTCAGAACATAATTTTGCAGTTTCTACAAAAGACTTAAACTACCACATAATGGAAGACTCATCTTAGGAAAGATATGAATGCTCTTTAGTTTGATACATAAGTTTTACACAATTCCTATCAAAAGCCTGACAAGATTTTTTTTGAAGATTTTGACAAACAAAATGTAAACTTTCTATGGAATCAAAAATCAAGGAGACTAGCATATATATTTTGAAAACAAATGAATAAAGTGAGAGACACTACTTGATTTCAATAATTATTACATAGTTTATGAACACTCTTTGGTGTTAGTGCAGGAAAATACACATTAATCAGTGAAATAGAATAGAGAATCCAGAAATACATCAACACAAAATATGTCCAAGTGATTTTTGACAATAAGCAAGACTAATTCGATGATAAAAGGATACACTTTTCTAAAAATGGTGCTGAACCAATTGGAACAGAATTAAACTTAAACCTTTTCCTCATGTCTTATGCAAAATTTATCTCAAATGGATCATGAACTTAAACATAAAACAAATTCACAAAACAACTTTTGAAAAAACCCAAAGAGTAAATATTCAGGATCAAGTGGTAGGCAGAGTTTTCATTCATAAATGAAAAATTGGTAATTTGGTCTTCAATGGAATTATACAATGGGTTCTGCAAAAGACCCTGCTACAACATTCATTGTTGGAGGGAATGTAAAATGGTGTAGCCCCTGTGGAAGAAAGTTTGGTGGTTTCTCAGAAAGTTAAGTATAGATTTACCATATAACCTGGCAATCTCACTGCTATGTAAACAACCAAAGGAATTGCAAGCAGGGACATGAACGGATATTCTCATACCGATGTCCATGGTGACATTATTCACAATGGCCCAAAGATGAAAGCAGCCTAAGTCCCAGTGTTCATCAAGTGATGAATGGATAAACTAAATGTGGTATAGACACAGAATGGAATATTATTCAGCTGTAAAAAAGAATGAAGTTCTGGTATATATGACAACAAGGATAAGCCTTGATGACATCAGGATGAGAGAAATAAGCTAGTTATAACACAACAAATATTATATGGTTTCACTCACATGAAATAATTAGAGTCAGGAAATTCATGGCATCAGAAACTTGACTATAGGTTACCAGGGCCTGGGGTAGGTGTAAGGAATGTTCAGTTAATGTTAAATTGTATAGAGTTTATATTTTGGGTAATAGGAACATTTTGGTAATGGATGGTGGTGATGGTATCACAACATAGTGAATGTGATGAACAGCACTGAGTTATATATGTGAATGTTTTTTAAAAGGGGGAATATTAAGTTGTATATATGTTAGTAGGTTTTTAAAATGCATAAGACTGTACAACACATAAAGTGAACCCTAATGTTCTATAGTCAATAGTGCAACTATAATAATGTTCTTTCATGAGTTCTAGCATATGTACTACACCAACGCACAGAGTTAAGGATACAGTGATACATGGAATGCTTTGTTTCATGCATGACTTTTCTGTAAACTTACAACTTCTTTAATAAAAAAATTTAAAGAAGGATAAAAACACATTACACACTGGGAGAATATATTTGGAACCACATATCTGACAAAGGACTTGTATCTAAAATAAGTGAAAAACCATGTAAACTCACTCTCCCAACTGCTTCCCACTGGAAATCCTGTCTGATTTCACACACAGATAGCAGTAATGTGGCCAAGTGATTTCATCTGCCTTGTCAACACTACAAAGAGCCACATGTAAAATCATGAATGAGCCCTACAAATGGCACCTGCAAAGTAATATTGTGGCAAAATGAATTGAGTGTAGCAAATTGTTATTCTGAACATTGCTCATTGGGTTTGAAAAAACAAAAATCAGAATAGACCATGAAAGAGCTCTTTATTTTGTTCCCAGACAAACCTCACAGTAGCCTTCTGCATGAGGTTCTGTTTTCCTCCTCTTTATATAGATGGTGACAGAGAGGCAGAGAGAGCTTAAGACACTCCAGACACAGTGACAGGTGGAGACCAATGCTCAGGCAGTTCAGCTCCTGACTCTTGATTACACTTGTAGGGTGTGGACATTATGGAATCCAAGGAGCTGGAGGTTGGATCAGATCCCCTGACAGAAAGCCTTTCAGGAATCTAGTTCAGTCTGTCACTGTGAAACAAACTTTGCAGTTTGGATTATTTTGTTAATTTTTCACTTCTTGGGGGCAATGTTCAAATTATCATAGCAGGAGCTAATCTGAGAAATTCAGAAAAAGGGAAAACATGGCACATCCATTTCCCCAAATGTACTTTTAAATTTGCTTTCATTTGTTGTCAGAAAAGGGATAATAACCATCTCCCTTTATATATTGTCAGGATTTTTTGTGGAGCTTTATTAACTACTGTCTCTTAGCTCAATATATCATATTTCACTGATAAATTGTATAAATATTTGTAATATATTTGCTTCAAGAATCTTTTGATTTCAAAGTGGTATATCTCTTCATCTATTATACGTATCTATCACATACATCTGATACTATACATACATTTGAGAAGTGTTCATTTGTGTGTAAAATGTCCTGATTATATTTGCTCCCCTATGGACTTTGCACATAAAGGTAAATTCCAGCATCTTATAGCCATCAATATTTCTCCACCTTGCAAATCCCTGCCAGGTCCAAGTCATTGCCTCATGCCCTCATAGGCACTGAAATCTCTAAACAGACTCCTGGAGAGGAGAGACAGAGAAAATTCCCATTCTCTGGCCAAGCTTTTCTATTGGTGACACTTGAAACACACATTCACAGACTGACAAAAGACAGCTAAGAGCACAAAATCTGAAGTGAGGTTTGAGCCACCTCCAGAAGCCATAGAGAATGAGCCTAAGCAAAATTCTTGAGTAGCATGCCCCTAGCTTGGAGGAGGGAATTATATTAGTAAATGTCCTTCTCCATGGCTTTCAACATGGGGCAAAGAGCTAGCAATTTCAGAATATGCTGCAGAGGAAGGGGTTCCTCTGAAAAGCTGGAATCCCTATATCCTGCTGTTTCCACAAACACCGAAGTCTTTCAAGGAGTATTCACACATTTCCTCCTTAGTAGTATCAACCTGAGAACTAATATACTTAGCTGCAAAGCATCAAAACATTTATTTGGGGTCATAGAATTGCAATTTGTGGAGCACAGATTCTGGTAGCATCCCAAATCATGTCCCATGACCCATATTGGCAATGGCAGGCAAGGGTTTTTAAAGGAAAAGAAGATGATTAGACTAGTTGTTTATGGTTGGTGGATATTTGAGGTACTCTAATTGTCCTTCAGGTTAGAGAATTAACTGAGTTGTTTATCTTGTGGTTTGTTTCATGGTCCAGATGTCCTTGGGGTTTTGAGGAACAGTTGTTACTTGGGCTTTGCATACTTTGTGGCAGTTTGTGATATCTGGCTGGTATTTGCTTAACACTAATTTCCAGACAGACCTTCTGACTCCATTTAAAATCTCTTAGCCATTGTAACTCTCTTTTGTTTTATTTGTTTTAACAATAGTATCCAGACTATTACAAGGGCAATTATAATACATTCACAATTTTGGTAGGGCCAGTAGTATATCCCTCAAGCTGACTGAGACAGACATTAAAGTAAGTCTTCTGGATTTGGTCAAAGTGGTATCCAAGGAAGCTTAAATTATTCCTGACTTCCTTCTCCAAAAGAACATGCCAGAGATGCCTTTTTTTCATCAAGCCATGTGGGCAGCCATCATTGAACACTTAAAATTCAGTAGCAGATGCCTATGTTTTCTCTAGTTTTATTCCCTAGTCCTTATTTCAATACATTCTGCACCTAAAAGGTTGTCTTGGAAATAAAAGTCTCATCACGTCACTTTTCTGCTTTCGCTTTGTTGATAGGTTCCCACTGGCCTTAGAACAAGGACCTTAGGACTTACAATGGCCTCCAGATCCTGAAAACCTTCCTCCACTCTCTCCAGTCCAGTCCATTCCAATAGCATTCAGCTCTTATGTTTTAGGAAGAGAGTCTCTTGTCTTGGGGAATTTGTACATGTTCCCATTAAACTAATTCATATTTTAAGCAAATTTTATAAGACTTTGTCCAGCCAGATCCATGAGGTTTCAGTTAACATAACTGTTCTTTTGAAGAGATTTTTCCCATCTCCACAAATTAAGTCCTTTGGTAATATGTTTACATAGTCTTTTTACTTTAAATTATCTTTTCTACACTCAAACTCCACAGAGCCAAGAATTGACTATTTTATTTTCCAGAGAAATCCCATGCAATGGCACTGGTCTGCTCAAGGTGATCACTTTATCAAGGATGTTGTAGAAGAGCCAGAATAGAGAGACATATGGTAACATAAAAATCTAAGTGATATAGAAGAGAAACAGAAAAATATAATACATGATTACCCAAAAGACCTGCTATTTAAAAAATATGCACAATGACTTTTTTCCCCTCCCAGAATAATGCATTTTTAAGAGTAAATAAAGAAGGCAAGGTATGTTTCTAGGATTTTGTCCATGTCATCTAAGTTGTCTAATCTATTAGTGTACAATTGTTGATAGTATTCTCTAGTATACTCTTAAAACATATTTTTTTTGCCTCCAGGGTTGGTTGTAATGAAACCACTTTTATTTCTGATTGTAGTAAATTGAGTCTTTATTCTTAATCTGTCTAGCTATAGGTTTTCAATTATATTGCTCTTTTCAAAGAACCAACATACAGTTTTGTTGATTCTATTGTTTTTTTATTCTCTATCCCATTGTTCTCCATTCTATTCTTTATTCTTTCCTTCTGCTAGCTTTTGGATTACTTTTCTTTTTTATTTTATTTTTTAGTTCCTTAAAATGTAATATTAAGTTATATAGTATGGATTAGAGTGGGTTCTTTTTCACTGTAGATATGTGGAGCTAAAAATTTCTCTATAAGCAATGTTTTCATCTCATTCAATAAGTTTTGCTATGTTGTGTATTCATTTGTTTATTTCAAAGTGTTTTCTAATTTCCCTTGTGATTTTATGTGACCCATTGGTTGTTTATGAGTATGTTGTTTAATTTCCACATATCTGTGAGTTTTCCAGTTCCTTTTGTTATTGATTTCTAGTTTTGATCCATTTTGGTGAAAGAAGATACTTATGATTTCAGTGTTTTACAAATATTGTGGGGTTACATACGTTCTAACCTTAAGCATAGTCCCTGAGTACTTGAAGAATATATATTCTGTTTGTTCTACTTGGTTTCTAGGTATGTTCAAGTCCTCTATTTCCATATTTATCTTCTGTCTAGTTTTTCTAACCATATATGAAAGTGGATAATTGAAATCTCCAACTGTTATTGTGGATCTATTTCTCCATTCAATTCTATCAGTTTTTTCCCTCCACATATGTTGGTTTTCTGCTTTATGCTTGTACCTTTATAATTATTATATCTTCTTGATAGAATGACCCTTTTAAAAATATATAATATACTGCTTTGTCTTTTATAATACGATTTGACTTGTTATTTCATCCTAGTGGGCATGGAGTTGTATTACATTATGGTTTTGATCTACATTCCTTAAGATTAATAATGTTGAGCATATTTTTCTATGTTTATTGACCATTCATTAATCTTTCTTTAGGAAATGTCTATTCATATTCTATGCCCATTTAATTGTCTGTATGTTCTAAATACAAGTCCTTTATCAGATATGATATGCAAATATTTTATTCTATTCTGTTGGTTGTCCTTTTATTTTATGTATGGTGTCCTTTAGAGAACAAAAATTTAAAATTTTGATCATTTTCTATTTTTTTCTCCTGATTTTGGTGTCTTATCAAATAATCCTTTACCAATCCCTAGCTGCTAAAAGACTCAGCTCTATTATTTCTTCTAAGAGTTTCATAATTTTAGTCTCACCTTTAGATCTTTGTTACATTCTGAGTTGATATTTCCATGTAGTGTGATATATGGGTCCAATATCATTCTTCTGCATGTGGCTATCTTGTTGTCCCAGCACCAATTGTTGAGTAGACTATTACTTCTTCATTGAACAGTCTTGGCTTCCTGGTTGAACACAATTGAACATAGACATGTGAGGTTATATCTGAGTTTCAATTGTATTCTATTGATCTCTGTCTATTCTTGTGCCAGTGCCACACTGTCTAGATTATCATTGCTTTGTAACAATTTTGAAATTGGGAAGTGTGAGTCCTTTTACTTTGTTCTTTTTCAGGGTTGTTTCAGCTATTTGGGGGTCCCTTACAGTTCCATATGAATTTTGAATCAGGTTGACAATTTTTACAAAGGATTCAATGGAGAATCTACTAGAGAGTGCATTAAATCTCTAGATCAATTTGGCAAATATTAACAAGGTTTAAGCCCATAAGAAGGAATCAAACATGAAAGGATGTGGCAGCCCAAGGACATTGTCCTTACAGTTATAAGATGAAATGAACTTGTGCTAATGCAGAGAAACCTACCCCGGTTAATGCACAGAAAGGCACTTGAAACAGAGTGGAAAACAAATAGAGAAGGGGCCAGGTGTGGATGTGTTGTGAAGATGAGATAAGTGATCTGCTCATGGGATGAATGTACCATGGAGAAAAACAGAGACGGAATCAAGAAATATGGCAGAGCTGTGGTAAACACCTGTGAGGATGGAGTCACCCTACCAGGAATGGGGCAAGCTGAGGAGGAACAGTTTGATGAATTCAATTGGTTCCTCTCTCTTTGAATTGCTTCCATCGCATAGCTTCTGGTTCATCACATTCTCCTGTTTACTTTCCAATCTGGCCTCACAACCCTTTTCTATTTACTTTGCTGGTTTTATTAGTTTTGTCCCAGGGCTCAGTCCTTGGATCACTTTTCTTCCTCAGCATCTCATCTTTTTGCTGCTCTCATCCAGTATCTTGGCTTTAAACACCGTTTATACTGCCATGAGTTCCAATTTTATATATCCACGCAAACCTTTCTCTGCAGTTCAGTTTTCCACACAGTTACCTCCATGACTCTTCCATGTGGGTGTGCAAAGGGTCATAATAGAAGCTTAGAATTGTTTCCCAAACCTTATCTCCTTTGAATCTCCCTCTTTATCTATGTACAGCCATTCCATCCTGACAGGTGTTCAGACCAAAGCTTTGCCGTCTTTCCTGACTTCTCTCTTTTTCTCCACCTCATCTTCTCTGGCTTCAGACCATGTCCACATCTGAAAGCTTCTCTACCTCCCCCTTTTCTACTCTAGACTGAGCTTCCATCATAAATTGACAGTATCAATGTGGTTTCCTCCTAGCCATGCTGTTCCCAACCTCACCCCTGTATTCAGTTCTCCACTGAGGGCCAGAGTAACCGGTCAGGTCTTTTCTCCCATCAATCCCATGGATACCTTTCTCACTCATCAGAATAAGAGCCAAAATGTCACATCATCCACAAAGTCCTACCTGATCTGACCCTGTATAACCATCTGACCTCACTCCACTCCTTTCCCACTCCTGAAGTGTGCAAAGTATTCCCCTGCCTCTCACCACTCCCTTTGCCTTGAATTCCTGCTCCCTGATACCCACATGGTTCTCTCCCTCATTCCCACTACTCTCTGCTCAAATGTCCCCTCATCAGTGAGGTCCTCATAGAGTCCCTGTAGTGATCTCCCAATATGAACAGGAATGGCCCCTGCACTGAACCATCCCCTATCCTCCTGCCTCATTTCTCTTTAATGCTGTCATTACCAATTGGCCCACTAAATACAAGCCTTTGTGTATATTGTCTCATAACTGGTTGGATTAGAGTGGGTCATGACAAGACCTGCCACTTCTGGGACTCCCCTCTGAGGGTGCTGTGTTTGTGGACATGTATGTGATCAGTGAGGGAACCCATAGCTCTGCTAGACTTGTTAGTACCTGGGTATGTTCTCTCTAGGCTTTGACTCATGCAAATCTAGCAATCAGGTTCAGTTCTTGAGAATTTTCTTGGAGTGACTGTCATTCCCTGATACAGAGCTGGGGAATTAAGCTGTTTGCTCACCCTCATACCAAAGGTAGTTCCTGGGGATGTGTGGTTTCTGAAAAGACATTTTCCAGCATCCTTAAATTTGAAAGGATAAAAGGAGAACTGTAGAGGTTTAGCCATTCCCCCCATTTTTACAGAGCCCATACAGACCTCAGTTCTGGTATTTTGAGCTGGACCCAGGTCTGGCTCTGCTTTCTTAGACCTTTGTTCCTACCCTTGAAGTAGCTGATCTTTCTTGGATGTGCATTTGGACAAAGCTGTGGGCAATTCTTTTTAGTGCTGGCTCTTTCTGGACTTGCCTTCTAGAGAATGATCTTAGCCAATCATGTACGTAAAAAGGAGAATAAGCATATACACTGAATAAATAGAAAAAATGCAGGTGAACAAAGGAAAACAAACAAATCTATTAATGTGTTCAAAATGATAAAAGTATTACATAAATATAAAAATATGTGTGTATATAGGTACACTTTTATATATGTATACATATATGTATGTGTGTATATACATATATATATTTATTTATATATAGTGAATGCTTCATTGTACCACCATCCAGACACTCCCACCAACAGGGCTATTATATTCAGGTCCTGCCTGTACTGAACTGGGTGGAAGAGGAAGCCTCTACACTCACCCTTAAAGAAATTTGAACAGAATTACCATGATTTATTTTTTTCTTTTTCTTATCGTTTTTACTGTATCTTTTAAACTGAAGTAAAATTGAAATATAGTGAAACACACCATTCTTAATGGAATGACTTGTAAATTTTTTAAACAAATCAATTTTATTCATACATTTTAGTAAAGCATACAATCCATCCAAAGTATACAATCAATGGTATTTGGTATAATTACATAGTTTTCCATTCATCACATCAGTCATTATTAGAGAAATTTCATTATTTCAATAATAATAATATACAAAAAATAGACAAAAAATTCATCACCTCGCAACCTCTCTATGCTTGCTCTGTTGTACATACCTGCTATTTCTGGCTATCCTTGCATATTTATTTACTTATTTTAAAGCAGTTTTATTGAGATATACTCACATAACATACAATCTATCCGAAGTGTATAATCAATGGCTTTTAGTATAATCACAATGTGCCCTCATCACTAAAAATATTTTGAACAATTTCTTTACTCCAAAAAGAAAAACTCCACACCCCTTTGCAGTCACCTCTCAATCCCTCTACCATCTACAGCCCTACATAACCACTAATCTAATTTCATCTTTAGAAATTGATTTATATTTACATACTAAATAAATGGAATCATACCATAGATAGTACTTTGTGTCTGGTTTCTTTTAGTTACTATAATGTTTTTTTCTGATACTTACATCTTGTAGTATTAACATATATTTGTTCAGTTCAAAGAAAAACATTCTTATATATGCAGTATTACCCATATTCATTTTTCATATGATAGTTTAGTACACTATACAGTCCCGTGTTACATTTTTTAGCTTTCCTATTAGTTATTTATATGACCTTAGACTTTCCCTTTCAACAACTAGCCTAACCATATAATACCACTGCTAGTTACCTACCCTATGATGTGCTTTCACCTTTTCTATTCATTTCCAAAAAATAACACATCCTTTTTACCAGTTGTGCACCAGTTAATCCCCAGCTTTCCATTCTCTAAACACATTCCATTTTCTGATGAACCATATTCAAGTTATTAACTTCATAAGATTACACACTATATTTAGTTCATAATAGCATAATCATACTGTATTTGTCCTTTTGTGTGTGGCTTGCTTCACTCAACATAATGTCCTCCAGGTTCATCCCTGTTGTCACATTTTACAACTTCCTTGTTTTTTTTAATTAATTTTTTAAAATTTTTATAGAAGCTTTAGATTACATAAATGATACATAAAAATATAATGGATTCCCATATGCCCACGCCCTTTCCCTTCCCCCTTTCCCACATTAACAATGTCTTTCATTAGTGTGGTACATTTGTTACAATTGGTGAACACATATTGATGCATTGTTACTAACCATGGACTGTAGTTTACATTATAGTTTACACTCTGCCCTGCACAATTTTATAGGTTATGACAAAATGTATAATGGCCTGTATCTGCCCTTGCAGTGTTATGCAGGACAATTCTAATGTCCCCAAATGCCCCCATATTACACCAATTCTTCCCTCTCCTTCCTCTCAAAACCTCTTGTAGCAACTGCATTTATATCAATTATAAAAGCTCTTCCATTGCTAGAATAATAATAATTCTATATTAAAATAATATTGTCTACTTTAGTCTATTGTTCATTTCCCAATCTTGAGGGTTTGGGGATGGTGATGCCCACTCTGCTTCTAACTGAGATGGGCTTAGATCCCATGGGGCAGATGGATGGAACTATCTTGCTTGCAGTTGCAGACACTCTCTGTTCCTTGGGATGGGTGTTGTCCATCATCATCTCCATGTCAGTTGTCCTGGGTGAGTCCAATGAACTGGAGAGTAGGTGTTGCAATTCGGCTGTGATTCAGGGCTCAAGTGGCACAAGAACAGACATACGATTTAAGTCTCTAGGACATATATTTAACATGTATAGTGCTAATTATAGGTTCAAATAAAATGGGCAGAAGAGCCATGTGTAAGGAAATTATAAATGAATCTAATTCTGTTGCACTGAGGAGCATAAACTCCAAAGTAAGGCCCACTGACAGGGTGCTAAATTCATAGGCTTTTCTGTCCTGCCTATAATGTTCATATGTCTCCAGAGCTCTCAGAAGCCCCACTGTTTGTGTCACTGTTTACTGCAGCAGTCAATGAGATCCTTTTGAGGAATACATAAGCATTACCTGGAATGACCTCCGGACTCACTTGGAATCTCTTAACCATAAAAATTCATTTTATATTTAATATTTCTCCCTTTTGATCAAGTTCTTTTTCTGGGTGCATTGCTATTAGGTTCATGCAAAAGTAATTGTGGTTTTGCATTGTTGAAATTTTTCCATTTGATATTGGAACACATTCTTAAATAAATGTGGCTATGTTATACATCATTTTAATGTCCATTTCTTGCTTTATGTTTCTTGCTAATGACTTATTACTTGCTGTTTATTTTATATTTATTTTAGACTATGGAAATGATGTTAGACAAAAAGCAAATTTGAATGGTTTTCTTTTTTTTTTTTTTTAACATTTGCAAAATGTTTATATAAATATATATGCATATATGTGTATTTGCTTACAACAATGTTATTTATATATATATATATATACATATATTTTAAGAGGTGCTTAAATTACCTAAAATATTACACGGAACCCACTGGGATTCCCATGTTGCCCACCTCCCACACCTCCCACCACATCCCACACAAACATCTCCCACAGTGTGGCCCACCAACCTCAATGAACTTACACATCCTGGAGCCTTGCCACCAACCATAGACCACAGTTCACACTGTAGACCTTATTTGAATTCAAAATGGATCGTAAAGCATTTTGAACAACTCGCAACATCAATGACAATTTGGCCAGGAACTGCTAATGAACGTCCAATGTAGTGGTGGTTTAAGAAGTTTTTCAAAGGAGATGAGAGCCTTGAAGAGAAGGAGGATTGTGGCTGGATATCAGAGGTTGACAAAAATCAGTTGAGAGCAATCATCAAATCTGATCCTCTTACAACTACAGTGGAAGTTGCCAAAGACCTCAACATTGAACATTCTACAGTCATTCGGCATTTGAAGCAAATTGAAAATGTGAAAAAGCTTGATAAGTAGGTGCCTCATGAGCTGACTGAAAATCAAAATAAATCTTTGTTTTGATATGTCGTCTTCTCTTACATTATGCAACAATGAACCATTTCTCAGATTGTGATGTGCGACAAAAAGTGGATTTTAAACAAAAACTGGCAATGACAAGCTCAGTGGTTGGAGTGAGAAGAAGCTCCAAAGCACTTCCTAAAGCCAAATTTGCACCAAAAAAAGGTCTTGGTCACTGGTGGTCTGCTGATGGTCTGATCCACTACAGCTTTCTGAATCCCAGTGAAACCATTACATCTGAGAAGTATGCTCAGCAAATCAATGAGATGCACCCAAAACTGCAATGCCTGCAGCCAGCATTGGTCAGCATAATGGGCCCAATTTTTCTCCACAACAATGCTGAACTGCATGTCGCACAACCAGTGCTTCAAAAGTGGAACGAATTGGGCTATGAAATTTTGCCTCATCTGCCATATTTACCTACCTTTCAACAACCAACTACCACTTATTCAAGCATCTGGAAACTTTTTGCTGGAAAATACTTCCACAACCAGTAAGATGCAGAAAATGCTTTCCAAGAGTTCATTGAATCCTAAAGCATGGATTTTTACATTACAGGAATATACAAACTTATTTCTCATTGGCAAAAATGTATTGATTGTAATGGTTCTTATTTTGATTAATAAAGATGTTTGAGCCTAGTTATAATGATTTAAAATTCATGGTCCAAAACCACAATTACTTTTCCACCCACCTAATAGTTGGTGCTTGGGAATAAAACTTTGGTGCCAGAAAGACTCATCCCAAGGAGTCATGTTCCACCCTGGGGGAAGTTAGTGCATTTACATGCTGAGTTTGACTTAAAGGCCACATTTGAATAACAAGGAGTCTTTTAGGAGGTAACTCTTAGGCAATATATAATACTAATCTAAATTTCAATTTCTGCTTATGGGTTTGGGGAAGGGCACTGTCAGCTGCAGTTGCAGCTTCTACTCAGGGTCTTAACATTGATTTTTTTCCAGGTCATTTCTACCTCTCCTCTAAATGCAGAGAGAGCAAAACCTTTGATTTTAGATCTTTCTTCCTTTTTAATATATGCATTACAGGTTATAAATGTCCCTCTTATGCAACCCATAAGTTTTTTATGTTGTGTTCTTGTTTTTATTCATCTTGAGATTTTTACTGATTTTTCTTGCTATTTTTTCCTTTGGTCCACTAATTGTTTAAGTGTGTGTTGTTTAGCCAACAAATAATTGCAAATTTTCCCATTTTCTGTGAAAAGCACTGACGTGAGAAGCACTCCTAAACTGGATGCAGGGGGTGCACTGTGTGAAGAGAGTGCTTGGTCCAATCAGGGTTCCAGGCACCCAGCCAGGAAGGAGTGGAGATCCATCTAAATGCCACAAACCTCAGATCTGTGGCTACATGCTGAGATGTGGCGGGACCTGGGATACTGGTACTCTAAGCCACCTTCCAATAACTAAAGCAATCTTTCTCACAAGACTGGTTCAAAGGATCTGTGATAAAGTGGATCCTGCCTTTGTGGCCAGTAAATGTCTGCCTCACATCCTGGTGTCACTCAGAGCTCAGAAAAATGAAATGATAGAGATGCACCATCAAATTGTCTTCAACCACAGTCACTAAGTACAGTGGGATGGATCTGGAACACACCATCACAAGGGTGCCCCTCCCACCTCACTCTGGCCCAGCCTCATCCCAGTGCCCCTCAGACCACATAAATGAGGACAGTTGGAGCGAGGTCAGGTCGACTCATAGATGCCCTCCCAGGGGTCTGTGGCAATCTGCTCTGGTCACCTGCCACATAGGGGGATTTTGAAATTTCCCTGAGGCACTTCTTGATGATCTGGCCCCATAAGGATCATGCCATGGCTGAGGGCACCCTCTAAATCCTCTCCAGCCGACTGGTCTCTAACCCTCGAGTGGGATGAGGAGAGATTTGGGATCTGAAGGTCCAATGGCTGGGGACCAGGTAGAAATGTGTCCAGGCATGGGACAACCTTCCCCACCCACCCTCAATGACTCAGATTGGTACTGGCATGTTGAAGGGGGCCAGGGAGTGCACTCCCCCTGGGGAGACAGCGAATGCCCCAGAGACAGTCATGGTTGCCTTCCTGTCTATCTGCTGTCCCCCTCCTCAAGGAAAGGCTTCAGAGCTAATGCTTGGGGGATGCTCAGACAATGGTTCCCTCACTGTTGGCTTCCTGGAAAGCACCCAGGTCCAGGGGCAGGATCCCATCCCAGGCTGCTGTGGCTGGAGATCCTGGGAAATTATATAAAAGTGTCCACCAGGTGGCTCCAGACAGTTGAGGTGCACTTTACCAGAAAGGATCTGGATCACAGGTGGTGAGGGTTCATTGCACAGCACCAGTAGAGATCGTCATGGGTCTGAGTTCCCCTGCCTGGGACTGTCAGGGTGTTCTGGAAGGCACCAGGCTGTCCTTTGTGAGCCTGCTAAAGTGTGCCATCTGCTGGCAGACCAAGGAAGTGCACACGAGGAAATTAAAAGTAAATGAGAGAAGCTTTTTCTGGGCTTTACAGCTTCCCCTATACATACAAAGGAATATAATTTGGATGTAAGAAAGAATGAAGAACTTATTCATGCCTAATTATAGAGTTTGGTGCAATAAGCAAAACTACAATGAGATATCATTTCACACCTTTTGGACTGGCCGCTATTAAAAAGTCGTAAAAGTATAAATGTTCGAGAGGATGTGGAGAGATAGGAACACTTATTCACTGTTGGTAGGAATGTAAAATGGTACAGCCACGGTAGAGGAGTGTTTGGTAGCTCCTAAGGAAGTTGAATATAGACTTGCCATGTGACCCTGCAATACCATTATTGCAGTGACATGAACAGACATCTTCTTACTGAAGTTCATAGCAGTATTATTTATAATAGGCAAAAGTTGGAAACAACCCAGGTGTCCATCAACTGATGAACAGATGAATAAATTATGGTATATAAACACGATGGAATATTATGAAGCATAGGACAACATGGGTGAATCTGGAGGACATTATGTTAAGTGAAGCAAGCCAGACACAAAAGGACAAATACTCTGTGATTGCACTATTATGAACAAAATATAAAATGTAATCTCATAGAGTTCATAATTAGAATATAGATCACCAGAAAATAGAATGAGGGTAGAGAATGGAAAGCTGAGGGTTAATCTATGCAGAATTGGTAAAAAGTTTGTTGGTAACTCTTTGGAAATGAACAGAAATGGTGAAAGCACATCATGATGTTTGTAATTAACAGACCTATTCTATGGGTATGACAGTGGTTGAAAAGGAGAGTCTAAGGTGGTGGATATTACTAAAAGGAAAGCAAAAAACTGTAAGATGGGACTGTATAAGATAGTGAAACCTCATGTAAAACACTAGTATGGATGATATTACATATATGACTGTTTTTACAAAATAGAAATAAAAATATACTAGAGAGAAGGAAAAAGAAAAGCAGCTATGTACAGCAGAAGAAGCACAGAGAGATTGAGAGGTAATGAGTTTTGTGTGTTTTTTGTTTATTATTGTTATTATTATGGGAATAATGAAAGTGCTCTAAGAATGATTGAAGTTATGAATGCTGAAATATGTGATTGCACAGATTGTACAGTTTGGATGGATTTATGCTTTATTAATATGTATCACTAAAATTGATTTGTTTGAAACAGTGCTAAATATAAAAGAAAATTAAGAAATTTTAGTTCTCCAAAGACATCATGGAGAAAGTACAAATCAATCCAACTCGTGGGAAAATAATTTTGCAATCCTTATATACAAGAAAGGACTCATATCCTTAATAGAGAAAAAATCTTTACAAATTGATAAGAAAGGCAAAGAGCCAAGTAGAAAAATGGACAAAACCTGCAAGACACTTCATGAAAGAGGACAAACAAGTGGCCAATGTATGAAATGAAGAATCTTCTTCAATCACCATATGATATCATTACACAGTCAACAATATAACCAAAATATATGTACAAGAATGTTCACAGCAACACTTTTCAATCCAGCTCAAAACTGGAAATTTTAAAATGCTCAAAAGAGTAGAATTGGGAAAGAAATCGTGGAATATTCATCAATGAAACATTATACAGAAATAAATATATATAATTCACTTGCACTGACATGGATGGATCTGATAAATATAATGTGGAATGAAAGAAGTCCCAGATAAAAGTACATAATGTATTGTTTCAATTCCATAAAGTTCAAAAGTGTGCAAAATGCATACATGGTTTTACAAGTCAATATAATGATTACTAGGGTGGAGGTGTAATGCTGGAACAGGAGATGAAATGGGCTTCTGGTATATTGTTAATATTCTTTTTATCAATTTGCTTTCTGGTTATATGGGTGTGTTCACTTCAAAAATTTATCAATACACCCACTTATGAATTGTGCAGTTTTTCTGTGTGTATCTGAGGCTTCAATGAAAATTAAGTCACAAATGACTAAGGAGAGGAAAAGCCTCATTTTTGGCTATACCCACATAATCAATATTTAAAATTTTGAAGAAAGTCAATATTTAAAAGAATATGTCTAGTTTCTTTCACATAGTACATTTCCTGTTTTACCCTTGCTGGAAGAGTGTTAATATATTGCTATACACTACTGCCCATAGTTTGCTTTGGTTATATTTTTCCTGTTTTACCCTTATTGGAAGATTATTAATATATTACTATATGCTACTATCCATAGTTTGCTTTGGCTGTTTTTTTGTCTGATATTCATATCTTATAATATTAACACAGCTTTGGTCATTAAAAAAAAATAGTCATATTACCCAAACTCATATTTAACATGAGGATTCACTATGATATTCAGCTCCATGTTACATTTATGATTAATGCAAAAGCTTTACTTCTACTAATATACATGACCTTGGACTTTTACTTTTACCCACTGTCATACTTATATATTAGCACTACTAGTTCCCAACATGAAGAAATAAATTTACCATTTCTATTCATTTCCAAAGATGTACAAATAATGATTTTATGAATTCTGCATAGATTAAACCTCAGCTTTCCATTCTCTAATCTCATTCTATTTTCTGCTTACCTATGTTCTAGTTAATAAATGCAGCATTTACACAACATATTAAGTTCATAACAACACAATCATGTGATATTTGTCTTATTGTGTCTGGCTTGCTTTACTCAACTTAATGTTCTCCAGGTTTATCCTGTTGTCATATGCTTCTTGTCTTCATTTATTCTTCCAGCTGCATAATATTCCATCATATATATGCACCAAAGTTATTTTATTCATTCATCAGTTGATAGACACCAAGGTTGTTTCCATCTTTTGGCAATTATATATAATGCTGATATGAATATTGGTGTGCAGAAGTCTGTTTCTGTCACTGCTCTAATCTTCTGGGTATATACCTAGTAGTGGTATTGCTGGGTCATGTGGCAAATGTATATTCAACTTCCTTGGAAACTGTCAGACAGCCCTCCACAGTGGCTGTACCATTCTACATTCCCACTAACAGTGAATAAGCGTTCAAATTGTACTGACTAATCTTGCAATAATAGATACTGGCCATTTTAAATTTCATCAAAACCTATAAAAGTATAGGGTCCAAACTGTAGACCTTCTGTTTTTAATTATACATTTCCTCCAGAGGATTCTAGCTTTTTGTCCATAGAGATCCAGTATGTCTGGGTCCCTGCTTTATATCCAGGATCCAGACATTTCCTGGTACAAAGAATTCAGTCAAAAAGTATGTAATGAATGAATAAAGGATACAAAGTATTTTCAAAATTCTACGAGATTATAAAAGTTTAATTGTATGATAAATTCATTCAAAGTGAACAGGATGTGTCCTACAGAATGAAGCCCTGCCTAGCTTTAATAGCTGGGTAATCAGGGTGTGTCCCTTGTAATGTAACTCTGATTAGGTTTATTAACTGTTTTTCCCTATATAAAGGTAAGACAAAATAGAGGTGCTTCTTACCAGAAAAGAAGAAGCTGAAGAGTACAGGATTTTAGTAGAAAAGCAAAGTGTTCTTTACCCGTGGAACCTGACTTTGAATTTAGTTGGTTTCACTGTTTCCTATGGATTTGGTTCTCGTTAATTCTCCATCTAATTAGATATGAGCTAGCTCAACTCCATTCCTATTTTATAAGCCTTGACAATTTTCAGGCCTTTTTTTTTTTTTTAAATCAAAGCAATATTTCAAAATCGTTAAATATATTATTGTCTACTTTTATTATCCATTACTTTATTTCTCTTATGCATTTCTGC
Source organism: Tolypeutes matacus (assembly GCA_026826555.1). Classification (NCBI taxonomy): domain Eukaryota; kingdom Metazoa; phylum Chordata; class Mammalia; order Cingulata; family Chlamyphoridae; genus Tolypeutes; species Tolypeutes matacus. The sequence continues at coordinate 667,537 of JAKSZT010005175.1, forward strand.
CAACCTTCTGTATAAAGCAGCACTTAAGGTCCCTATCTGTTGCCAATTGAAAGTGAGTCCTTGCCTGATGTAAACCAGAATAAATTAAGTGACATTAAGATTTTTGAGAAGAGAAAGTTTATTTAAAACAGGTTAGCTTCACAAAGACAGAAAAGCAGTCCTCAAATCTGTTCCCCAAACTGGAGAAAGTTTCCTTCTTTAATAGCATTAAAACAAAGGCAGGCAGATTTGGATGACAAAGTATAATATAGATGATGAGGTATAATATAGATTATGAGATAGTATAATCTCCCAGTATGTAGAGATTGATTACATGCTTAGCTCATTTGAGGTTTAAGGTTTAGGCTATTACACACATTAGGCACAGTCCAACTCTGATTAGAACTTGCTTGGTCAGTTCTGGGCTGAAACATATTTCTTCATAAATATACATTGAAATCTGAGTTAAGAGTATCAGACTACAGGGTTGCAAAAAAAGATAAGGGGATACATGCTTGGCCAGTCATGAATTATCTTGTTACTTTCTAGCTACAAGGTAAAGATTATGCAGTTATAAAACATAGCATCATCATCAAAGAAACAAGTCATCTGAGGTAAAGTTCAGGGAGTTACAACATTTATGGATAATTGTTTCTGGCTAAATTACAATATATCAGAAACCTAGAAAATATTTACATAATGATTCAGCAACTAGAATTATATTTGTTATCTCTTGGTTTCCATTCCCTTCTCTTATTTGTCCATTCCTCAATCTTGAGGAATATCTGGGCAAAGACTGCTCAAACTTCTTCATGCTGAAATAAAGCATCGACATTATGGGGTAGAGGAATGAAACTGCTTGCTTATAGATGGATGTATTCTTAAGTTCCAGGTTGTTGTTCTTGGAGGGACTGGTACCCCGGGTTTCAGGATTCAGCTGGAACAAGAACAATCCAGAGACTTAAAGTCTCTAAGAAATAACTTAATAAGTAAATTGAAAACTATAGGTTTAAATAAAAGAAGTAGAAGGATTATGATCTAGGAATTTGTAAGTGAATATAATCATTCCATACCCCCAGACACATACTACTCAGAATGTCAACTGTCAAAGATAAAGAGAAATTCTCAGCATAGCAAGGGAGAAGAAAACCAGCATATACAAGGGATGTCCAGTAAGAATTCGTGCAGATTTCTCTTCAGAAACCATGGAGGTGAGAAGACAGTGGTATGATACAATTAGGACACAAAAGAGAAAAACTGCCAGCTGAAAATTCTTTATCCAGCAAAACTGTCCTCAAGTGTGAAGGTGAGTATAAAATATTCACAAACAAACAGAAACTACTAGAGTTTGCAAAAAAGAATGCATCTTTGCAGGAAATATTAAAGAACCCTTCGAAATGAAAGAAAAAGACAGGAGAGACAGGCTTGGAGAAGAGTATAGAAGAAAGAATAACAGAAAGGATAACTAAAAGAGTAAAAAGGAACACAATAAAAGATATGATATATGAGAACCAAAGTGTAAAATGGAGGAAGTAAATAGTGTATTTTCCGTAATATCATTGAATGTGAATGGATTAAACTCCCAAATCAAAAGATACAAGCTGACAGAATGGTTAAAAAAAACACATCAGCCATCCATATGCCACTTACAAGAGACTCACCTTAGACCCAGGGATACAAACTGGCTGAAAGTGAAAGTTTGGAAAAAGTTACTTTGCAAGTAGCAACTAGAAAAGAGCAGGGGAAGCTATACTAATATCAGACAAAGCAGACTTTAAATACCAAAAAGTTTATTAGAGATATAGAAGGCCACTATATTAATAAAAGGGACAATCCACTAGGAAGATATAATAGTCATAATATCTATGCACCTAACCAGGGTGCCACAAAATACATGAGACAAACTCTGGCAAACCGAAGGGAGAAATAGACATCTCTACAATAATCATTGGAGACTTCAACACCCCACTCACATCATTAGATAGAACTAGAGAGAAGATCAACAAGGAAACAGAGAATTTTAACAATATGATAAATGAGTTAGACCTAACAGACACATACAGAACACAGCATCCAAACTCAGGGGTTATACATTGTTCTCAAGTGCCCATGGATCTTTCTCCAGGATCGACCACATGTTAGGGCACAATGCAGCTCTCAATAAACATAAAAAGACTGAAATTTCACAAAGCACCTTCTCAGATCATAATGGAATGAAACTGGAAATCAATAATAAGCAGGAAAAAAGTAAATTCGCAAATGTGTGGAAGCTGAACAACACACTCCTAAATAACCAGTGGGTCAAAGAAGAAATTGCAAGTGAATTCAGTAAATATATTGAGACAAATGAAAATAAAAACACAATGTATCAAAACTCATGGGATACAATGAAGGTAGTCCTGAGAGGGAAATTAATAGCCCTAATTGCCTATATTAAAAAAGAAGTAAGAGCTAAACTCAAAGATTTAAATGAACAACTATAGAAACAAGAAAAAGAACAGCAAACCAATCCCAAAGTAAGCAGATGGAAAGATATAATAAAGATTAGAGCAGAAATAAATGAATTTGAGAACAACAACAACAAAAACAATAGAGAAAATCAACAAAACCAAAAGCTGGTTCTTGGAGAAGATCAATAAAATTAACAAACAGCTAGACTAACAAAGATAAAAAGAGAGAAGATGCAAATAAATACAAACAGTAATGAACAAGGGGATGTTACAAATGACCCCACAGAAATAAAAAGAATCACAAGAGGATATTATGAGAAACTGTATGCCAACACACTAGACAATCTAGATAAAATGGAGAAATTCCTGGAAATGCACAACCAACCTGCACTGACACTACAAGAAATACAAGAACTTAACAAACCAATCACATTTAAGGCAATTGATCTGTCATCAAAAATCTCCCAGCAAAGAAAACTCCAGGACCAGATGGCTTCACAGGTGAATTCTACCAAGTATTTGGAAAAGAATTAACACCAATCCTGTTTAAACTCTTCCAAAAATTTGAAGAAGGGGTAAATTACCCAACACATTTTATGAAGCCAACATCACCCTAATACCAAAGCCAGGTAAAGACACTATAAGAAAACAAAATTACAGACCAATCTCTCTAATGAACATACATGCAAAAAATCTCAACAAAATACTTACAAATCAAATCCAACCGCATATCAAAAGACTTATACATCATGACCAAGTAGGATTTATTTCTGGTAAGCAAGGCTGGTTCAACATAAGAAAATCAATCCACATAATATACCAATAAACAAATTGAGGAAAAATAAAACCACATGGTACTCTCAATCGATAAAGAAAAGGCATTCAACAAAATCCAGCAGCCTTTTTTGACAAAAACAGTTCAAAAGGTAGGAATAGAAGGAAATTTTCTCAATATGATAAAAGGCATATATGAGAAAACCACAACCAATATCATATTGAATGGGGAAAGGTTGGAAGCTTTCCCTCTAAGATCAGGAACAAGATAAGGATGCCCAATTTCACCATTGTTATTCAATATTGTACTAGAAGTTCTAGCTAGGGCAATTAGACAAGAAAAAAAATTAAATGCAATCCAAATAGGAAAAGAGGGAGTAAAACTCTCACTGATTGCGGATGACATGATCCTGTACTTAGAAAATACTGAAGTATACACGACAATGTTACTTGAGCTAATAAATGAGTTCAGCAAAGTGGCAGGAGAAAAGATCAACACACAAAAATCAGTTATATTTTTGTACACTAGCACTGAACAATCTGAGGAGGGAATTGGGGAAAATTTCATTTTCAATAGCAACAAAAAGACTCAAATACTTAGAAATTAATTTAAGCAAAGAAGTCCAGGACCTTAATGCAGAAAACTACAAAACAATGCTAAAAGAAATTTTAAAAGACCTAAACAAATGGAACAACATTCCGTGTTCGTGGATTAGAAGAATAAATATCGTGAATTTGTCAGTCTTACCCAAATTGATTTATAGATTCAATACAATACCAATCCAAATCCCAACAGCTTTACAGAATTAGAAAAGGCAATTACCAAATTCATTTGGAAGGGTAAGTGCACCTGAATAGCCAAAAGCTTTCTAAAAAAGAAGAGCAATGTGGGAGGAATTTCACTGCCTGACGTTGAAATGTACTACAAAACTACTGTGCTCAAAATAGCATGGTACTGGCACAAAGGTAGACACATCTATCAGTGGAATAGAATTGAGAGTCCAGAAATAAACCCTTGCCTATACAGTCAACTGGTTTTTGATAAATCTACCAAGTTAATGTGAATGGGACAAAACAGCCTCTTCAACAAATGATGCTGGGACAACTGGATATCTATAACCAAAAGAATGAAAGAGACTCCCTGACTCACTCCCTATACAAGAATCTACTCAAAATGGATCAAAGACCTAAATATAGAAGCCAGGGGCAATAAAACTACTAGAAGAAAATGTGGGGAAACATCTTCCACACCTTGTAGTAGGTGGTGGTTTCTTGGACCTTACACCCAAAGCATGTGCAACAAAAGAAAAAATAGATAAATGGGACCTCCTCAAAATTAAGCACTTTTATACCTCACAGGGCTTTGTCAAAAGGGTGAAAAGGCAGCCAACTCAATGGAAGAAAATATTTGGAAATCACATATCCAAAAAGAGTTTAATACCCAGGATATACAAAGAGATGTTACAACTCAACAATAAAAAAACAAACAACCCAATTGAAAAATGGATAAAAGAATTGAAAAGACATTTGTCCAAGGAAGAAATATAAATAAAAAAAAACACCTGAGGAAATGCTCAACACCACTAATGATTATGGAAATGCAAATCAAAACTACAATGAGATATCATTTTACACCTATCAGAATGGCCACTATTAAAAAGACAGAGAACTACAAGTGTTGGAGAGCATGTGAAAAGATAGGAACACTTATTTGCTCTTGGTAGGAATGCAGAGTGGGACAGCCCCTGTGGAGGACTGTTTGGCAGTTCCTGAAGAAGGTGCATATAGATTTGCCACATGACCCTGCAATATAACTAGTGAGTATAAGCCCAGAAGACCTGAGAGCAGTGACACTGATAGACATCTAGACACCAATGTTCATAGCAGCATTATTTATGGTTGTCCCTCATCTTTCAGTGCTTGTGCCAGGTACCCTCACTTCTTAGGTATCCATTCCTCAGAGCTTGCCTGTCATCTACTTCCAGAAGCTCCCTTTTATCCAAAAACTTCACTCCCTAGCTTCCCAACTTATGCTTCTCCATCATACTTAACATTTCCTAACATGCTATGTATTCTTTTTAATTTCCTATAAAATCTTCCTTTCCTAAATTATCAGCTGCACAGTGACAAGGATTTTCATATCATTGATCTGTCCCCACAACCAAACCCAGTTTTCTATATTTTGGGGAGAAGTCATGGTGCTTTATTGGCTCATTTATGTCATATGGATGCCTCAAAATGCTGAGTGTCACTTAATGCTTTCCTCAGTAGTCATTGGAACCTCCAATTTTTGCTCACTGTCTACAACAGGATCATTATATATGCTGAAAATTATCTTAGGGATGCCACTTGTTTCCCTGGGAGAGGAGCTCCTTGCTGCTCCCTCAGGTCTCCTTTGTGGTATGTCATTTAAATGGAAAGGAGGAGTGAGAGAGCGGTGAGGGATGGGCAGTGGAGATTTACTGATATTGTCAAAGAGGGACATTTCCTGTTAGAAAACTCATATTGCATCATGCTTGCATGGGAATAAAAACATTGCCAAATGAATATATAACTTTTAAATTTTTATCCTTTATTATTTTCTAATAAATCATTGAATTGTATGAAGTTTTTTTTATCTATAGTTTACCTTCCTCACTTGATTGCTAATTTCTCCTTTTATTTTTATTTTTCACCTACTACATATTGATGTAAAATTTACATTTACAAATAACTTAGATTTCTTGGGAATATACTCTTGCAAGTTTATATTGCTTTTGTCTTTAAAGACTCATGATTGAACTGCACCTATGTTGAACTTATAAAAACGTATGTAATAGATATTATGTAGATAAGAACAAAAAAAGAAAGCTTATGCTGATAAGATTAACATAAAATTATAATATAAACATATGAACAGATTAATAAAGAAATAAATGAACAGATATAAACATGTACATAATTCTCTTAAGTAGTCTCTTAAGTATAGGAACAATCTTGCCAGTAATAGTAGTTTCTTTCATGTAGAGTTTCTGCAAAGAGAAAGTCCCATATTTCCGGTGTGTTCCTCAAGTACAAACTCTGAGTGATTGAAGGAGGAACTGACCATGGAGGAAATCACTTGTGCATCCAGGACGTGAAGGTAGAGGAACTCCAGCCCATGTAGGGGGTGCCCTTGAGCTACTGGATTCAAAAACTCTCAGATGGCATTGGACAGGGTCATTCCAACCTGTAGGCTCTGCAGATCTGAGTGGAGCAGAAGTTCAGTGTTGCGTGAAGGTCGACCCAGGCCCACTCCTGGAGGAGGGATTATCAGAGAGTGGAAAGGTTTCCACACACAATTTGGAAAAGTGCCTGGTGCTGTGCTGGTTCGCATGGCCTCTTATTGGGACTCCACTTCTTTCATCAACGTCTTCATCTCATCTTCTTGTTTGGAACATCTGGATCTCTCTTCCTTTAGTTCTAGGACCACCGAAGTTAATTCCTCCGTCAACACTGCTGTCATCCCTTTAACCTTTGTGTAAATGTCAAGAAGGCTGGGCATTTCTAAAGATGCTTTCACTAGCTTAGCATCCCCTAAGGATGTCTTAGTCTCTACATACCTCTTGTGAGCAGCACTCATCTCATCAAGAAGTTGACATTTCTTGTCAGCCATGGTAGCTAGTGTGTCTTCAAGCTGCTTTTCATGTTTTCTATAAAGTCGACTTCTAATGGACTGCTCAATTCTGAACAATAGGAGACCCACCAAAATGCTGACAAAAGATTGAAATGCCCTTGAGTCCCACTGGAGGCTGTGGAATGGGAGGTATGGACTAGTGTCATTGCGCTCAATCACCACCTCTCAAAGAGTCCCCAGGATCGTCCAAAAGACAAGCTCCACAGGGAGTTATAGGCCCTCCATGGCACTGATGCCATCACAGGACTTTGCCCAGTAACCCTGTATCCACAACAAACCCCAGAGAACTCCCCAACATTCTGCCTGGAATCCACAAGCAACTGACAGCCCGGCTGCTTATCAGTGAAGTGGTCAGTGGGGGAAAGAGACTGAAAATAAAATGTGCTTATCTCCATTACTCTCATGAGCAGTCTTGTCTCTTTCTCTTATTGTTTGTTTAAAATTGATGTAAAATTTAAATACAGTTAAATGTATTGATCTTAACTGAATGGTGTCAAAATTTTCAAGACTTTCATCCCCTTCCCCTACAGTATCCAATCACCCTATCAAGATATGAATCATTTCCATTAATCTGGAATATCATCCCTATTGGCTTCAATCAACAACCACCTCCCAACATATTCACACTCGTTCTGATTTTCTATCCTCATATGTTCCTTTTGCAACATCTTGAAATTCATAAAAAGGAAATGAATTTTGGTGCCTGCACCGTTTGCTCAAAATATTGTTTTGAGATTCATTTTTGTTGTTTAGTGGATCAGCAGTTCCCTCGTTTTTTATCATTGAGTCCTCTGACATTAAATGGCTGTATTACAAAATATTTATTCATGTTCCTCCTGGTGGATATTTGGGTCCTTCAAGTTTGGAGTATTATGACTTAAAGACATGACTATCCAAGTACATGTTCTTCATATAAGGACATGTTTTCCTTTCTCCTGGGTGATAGAAAAGGAAAGCTTAATCCCCAAAGATCCTTCACATCCCACAAATTGCTGCATCGCATCAGCTGCATTTGGGACATTTTGTTTCACTGTGCTTCTTGAGGTGCCCCCATCACTTACTTCTGGCTCACCACATTCTCCCTTTTCTTTTGATCATCTGGACTCTCTAGCCTTTCCATCTCACTCTCCTCTGCTGGTTCCTGTTTTTTTTTTTTTTTTTTCAAAAAGCTCTCAGCATTGGTTTTCCCCAGGGCCTCAAACTTTGACCTCATTTCTTCCTCAGAAACTGATTCACTTACCGCGCATGTGATCACTCTTGGCTTTAAGTACCATCTATATTGGCATGAGTACTAACTATATTTCTCTAACCCGAATTTTTTCACACAGTCCAGATTTACACAGAGCTGTGTCCAGGACGTCCCACTTCTTTTTCTACTGTGCCAATACCAAACTCTAGACTCATTCTCAAACCTCCTCCTCCTTGATCTCTCCCTTTTCCATGCACAGCAGTTCCATCCTGTTAGGTTCTCAGTCTAAACCGTTGTGGCTCTTCTTGACTTCTCTCTTTCCATGTCACATCCATCCTTTACATCCTGTGCTCATCTGACCCCTTCTTCTTTGCCTCCTCCTTTCTTCCCTGATTAGAGCCAACTTCATCTCTGAGAGGATGACCATGGTTGCCTCCTAACATCCTACTTCTCCTGCCTCAGTCCTACAATTTCTTAATTCATGAAAAAAAAGATTATTTTTCTGTTTGCAGTGTTTTATATATATGCCTTAAGTAAAAGTATGCATGACATATGCATTAAGGAAAATTTATTAATCATGATAATGAGGTAGTAAATGTCATTGTTGATAATTTTTCTTCTTATTCCATCACTTGCTGAGAGTGTAGTTCCAAAATCGCCTATTCACATTTGGATTTGGCTCTTACATGTTGTAATTCTGTCAATTTGGGAAGCCAGCAAATAGGTGCACATCAATTTTAATTGGTATGTTTTTCTGATAATTTAGGCATTTTAACATTATGAAAGGACACCACATTTCTTGTCTTTTTCCTTAACGTTTCTTGTATTTTCTGTTGTCATACTGACACAAAATTTCCTGATATTTTAGTTTTTCTGTGATTATATAAAATCCATATTTTACTGCCAAACTTGCTGTTTTTCTTTGATGATTTTTTTTAAAGGAATGTATCTGGGATTGAACCTCTTATGTGGTTCACTGGCACTCAACCATTTGGTCTATATCTGCTTCCCCTTATATGGGTTTAAAACTAAACTCATTGTTTTTTTTTTTTTTTTTAATTTTTAAAAGATACTTAGATTACATAAATGTTACACAAATGATATAGGGATTCCCATATGCCCCACTCCCCATACTTCCCACACACCCCTACATGAACATCCTTCATTAGTGTGGCACATTCATTGCAATTGATAAATTCACTCCAGGGCTTTGCCATTAAACATGGATCATAGTTCACATTGTAGTCTACACTCTCTCCCATACAGTTCTGCATGTTATGTGATGATATAAAATAGCCTATATCTGTCATTGCAATGTAACTTAGGACAACTCCCAAGTCCTGAAAAAGCCCCATATTACAACTGTTTTTCCCTTTCCCTCTCCCCAGAGCCCCCAGTGGCCACTGGCTCCATATCAATGTTGTAATTTCTTTCATTGCTGGAATCACAATATTTCTATAGTAGAATAGCAGTAAGTCCACTCTAATCCATAGCTCTGACCCAAATCCAGAGGATTCTGGTATGGTGATGACCACTCCACCTCCATTTGAGAGGGGGCTTATATTCCATAGGGAAGATGGATGGGACTATCCTGCCTGCAGCTGCAGATGCTCTCTGTTCCCTGGTACGACCGTTGTCCATCATCATCTCCCCGCCAATTGTTCCGGTGTGTCCAATGTGCTGTAGAGTAGGTGTTGCAACTCCGCCGAAGTTCTGGGCCCAGCTGGCACGTGGACAGCCCAAAGACTAGAGTCTCTGGATGTACACCCACAAACTCCAGCATCAAGTATAGGTTTAAATAGAAGGGACAGATGAGCCATGTGTATGGAAGCCATAATTGAGTCCAACTCTGTCATTCTCAGGAGCACAAACTCCAAAGTAGGGTGGACTGGCAAGGCACCAAACTCTGGAGCTATCGGCACTGACCATAGGACCTGGGTTTCTCCAGAGCCATCAGGAGCCCCACTATTTTGGGTAATATCCACTTTGGAAGTCTATGAGATCCTGCTGAGGTGTGCTAAGCGTTACCTCTGGGATGACCTCCCGACTCACTTTGAAGTATCTTGCCATAAAAAACTCATTTGTCTTTAGCTTTACCCCTTTTTATTTGAGGTCTTTTTCCAGTTGCATTGCTAGTTGGTGCTTGGTAGCAATCCCTCAGTGCCAGAGAGGCTCATCTCTGGGAGTCATGTACCATGCTGGGGGCGGGGGGGATATATGCTGAGTTTGGCTTAGAGAGAGGTCACATTTGAGCAACAAGGAGGCTCTCAGGAGGCAACCCTTAGGCACCCCATTACAATAGGCTAAGTTTCAATTTCAAGAGCAAAGGCTCATAAGCCTAGTTGTCAATATCAAGGGGCCATCCGTGGTCCTCCTCCTTTGTCAGTCACTGTCCCTGCACATGGGAGTCTGTTGCTGCTCCTTAGAGATTGTGGCAGAGCCCTCCAGGATGGGAATTCACTGTTCTCTCAGTTATTGTGTGAGTCTCCACCCACTATGACAATGTCCTGTGAACATCTGAACATTTTTACATACCTTATATGTATGCTCAGGTGAACCTCCTCCTATGTATCTATCATCACTGACATCCCACACCAACAATCCTCCCCCACCCCAGTTGTAACCATTCTGTGATCCAAAGCTTCTTCAAAAATGAAGCCATTACAATTCCTGAATATAATTAATAGGAAAATGAAACAATAATATTAAGTTTAAATATGAGATAAAATACATAAAAATTTTTAAAAAACTAAAACTAAAATAAAATGAAATGATTGGGATATTTTAAAAAATGAAAAATATTTTTAAAAATTTTTGTTTTACTTTTTTGCCTTTCTTCACTGCAATATCTAGTGTCCTGTCTGTACTCTGGCACCTTCCCCCATTCATTCCTCAGTGTTTATTTTTCATTTTGTTTTCAGAGAAGATTTATGTCACAGCAAAGTCACACACAGAATACAGGAGACTCTCATATACCCAACATTCTTCCCCTACATATTAATACCTTTTTATATGTGGATGGTATCTCAATGGTTTACATTATGGTGTACATTTTGGACCGTACACTTCTACAAATTGTGATGGTATTTACCATGTCCTGTGTCCATCATTGTAAGATCATTAAGAATACTTCCACTGCCCACTAAATACCTCCTGTTCGATCTATTCTATTCCTCCTTGCCCTTCCCCTTGGGGTCCATGGCGACTCCCTGGCTTCACTCCTTGGATGACAAGATTCATAGTTACATGCAGCAAGACTGAGGTCTTGACACACTGGTTTGTCCTCCCCTCTTAGGAACCACCCATGTTCTTGAGAGATTCCCGCCTATTTGTGAACAAATCTGTCCTCCCAAGGATGGGAGTCCAACTCCTTCCCGATCATTATGTGGGTCTCCACCCACTGATACAACACATTATGACAAAATGATCACTCTCATACTCCCTAGAAGCCTACTCCAGGTGTGCCCTGTTCTGAAAGGTCCCCCATCCAACACCCTAAACCAGTAAACCTTTCTTGTCCTAATGCCATAAGAGCATTCCCAACTTTGTACTTTCAAACACATACCTGCATATCCCCAGTGTTCACCTGGTCCCTCTCCCAACACTCCCCCCAGGACCATGGACCTTCCAAACCACCTTTCACAATCTACCCACCTTCAACACTGCACCACCCAACCCAATAATATCACTACCCTCCTGGCATATCCCTTCAATACGCAGCTACGCACTTTCACCTTACCATAGATTATGTTCTTATGGTTGTTTGCTCACAACCTTTTTCTCCCTTTCTATTTCTTGTAAACCTATCTTCCAGACAAGAGCTTTCTGAGTCTGCTCAATTTGCTTAATTCATATCAGTGAGGTCATGTACTGTTCATCCTTCAATGTCTGGCTTGCTTCACTCAACATAAGGTCTTCAAGATTCATCCATGTAATCCCGTGTGTTAGCACTTTATTCCGTCTTACAGCTGAGAAATATTCCATTGCATGGGTGTACAACATTTTGTTTATGCATTCATCTGATATGGGCACTTGGGCTGATTCTAATTTTTGGCAATAGCGAATAATGACACTATGAACATTGATGTGCATATATGTGTTCATGTCTTTGCTTTCAATTCTTCTGGGTATATATCCAGAAATGGTATTGCTGGATCATATGGAAGTTCTATACTTAGTTTTCTGAGGAACTGCCAAACTGTCCTCCACAATGGCTGGACCATTCTACATTCCCACCACAAATGGATAAGGGTTCCCATTCTTCAACATCCTCTCCAACATATAGTCCACTGATTTTTTAGTACCCACCATTCTAATGGGTGTAAGATGGTATCTCATTGTAGTTTTGATTTGCATTTCACTAATAGCTAGTGATGTTGAGCGTCTTTTCATGTGCTTTTCAGCCATTTGTACTTCTTCTTTGGAGAAGTGTCTTCAGGTCATTTGCCCACTTTTTAAATGAGTTGTTAGTCTTTTTATTTTTAAGGTGTAGGATTTCTTTATATCTGCAATATTAGGCTCTTATCAGATATATGATTGCCAAATACTTTCTCCCATTGAGTAAGTTGCCTTTTGACTGTCTTGATAATGTCCTTGGCGGTGCAAAAGTTTTTAATTTTGAGGAGACTCCATTTATCTAGATTTTCATTTGCTGCTTGTGCTTTGGATGTAAAGTTCATGAAAGCTTCTCCTGTTACAAGGTCCTGTAGATGTTTCCCTGCATTATCTTCCAAGGTTTTTATGGTCTTGGTTCTTATATTTAGATCTATGATCTATCTTGAGTTGATTTTTGTATAAGGTGTTAGATGGTGTTCCTTTCTCATTTTTTTGGATATGGATTTCCAGTTCTCCAACTAGCATTTGTTGAAGAGGTCATTCTCTACCAGTTGAGTGGGCTTGGTGGCCTTGTGGAGTATCAGATGACTGTAGATGCGAGGATCTATATCAGAACTCTCAACTTGGCTCCATTGATCTATATGTCTATCCTTGTGCCATTACCATGCAATTTTGACCACTGTACTTTTGTAGTATGTTTTAAAGTCAGGTAGAATGATACCTTCAATTTCATTTTTCTTTTTCAATATTCCCTTGGCAATTTGGGGCTTCTTACCCTTCCACATAATTTTTGTAGTTAGTTTTTCCAATTCAGCAAAAACTGCTGTGTTGATTTTTATTGGGATTGCATTAAATCTGAAGATTAGTTTGGGTAAGATAGACATCTTAATGATGTTTAGTCTTCCTATCCATGAAAAGGGAATATTCTTCCATTTATTTACGACTTCTTTGATTTCCTTTAAGAATATTATGTAGTTTTCCTTATTTAAGTCCTTTGCATCGCTTGGTAAATTTATTCCTAGGTATTTGATTGTTTTAGTTACTATTGTAAATGGTATTTCATTCTTGATTTCCTCCTTAGATTGCTCACTATTGGTGTTATTTTAAATGCCTTTGAAAAATTTGATTAGGTGGAATATTTGTATGAATATAATTACTGTTCACATTTAAATTTAATCTTCTTTCTTTTCATGAAGTTCCTATTTGTTCTCAGTGTTCAACAATGTTATTTTTCTCCTGGATGACTTCTTTATCACTCTTAGTTTTTATTCAATCTTGTCTTTTTTATTTGGAAAATATGCATTGTTTTTATATTCTTTTAGTAGTTACCTATGAAAAGGCAACATTTTCCATTCCCTTATCAGATCTAAAGCTAACATAATCTGTTATACATTTGCACGATGATACATCATTTTAATTAGAGAAGTTGTAAGGTTTACTGAAAATTATGCAGGAAATAGAGAGTTCCAATATAACCAACCATATACACACTGCTTTTCTATTATTAACATTATGCATGTGTGTGGAAACTTTGATCATTTGTTCAATAAAGTCTTTTGCCCATTTTATTTTGATACATTTACACTGTGAATACTCAAAAATGTCACATTAGGACAGACTTTTTAACCCATGGCTTTCCTATTGATCATTCATATAGTTTCTATTCCATGTAAATTTGCATGGGTCAACTGAAGGATGAAAAATAATTGAAGGCCCTTCCACACTGATTACAGACATACGGTTTCTCTCCCATGTGAGTTCTTTTGAAGGAATACAAATTAGCAATACAGCTAAGTGCTTCCCATTTTCACAAGATTTTTATCATCTACCTCCAATGTTAATATTGGCATCTATGAAAATCAATGCTCTCATAGTATTCTATTTCATATTCATTACATTCATAGGATTTCTCTCCAATATGAATTTTCACGAGTTTCTAAGATTAGAGGTACAATGAAAGGCTTTCCCACATAGATAACATTCATATGATTACCTCCAATGTGAATATGCTCAAGTTGATTAAATGATGACTATTCACTGAAGGATATTTCACACTGATTAGTGATACAGGGTTTTCTAAACTTATGGCTTAATATATGTTGGGTCAATGGGGAACTCTGAGGAAACATTCTGCAAAATCATTACATTCAAAGTATTCCTCTCCAGTGTGAAATCTCTGCTGTATATGAGGTGATGAGAGGCTGCAGAAGGTTGGTTCACATACCATTATTTATTAATTGCTCTATATAGAGGAATGAAAATGTTGAAAAAGAATCAAAGCTCATGTAAGTCTATCTCAAATACTGACTCTTGTCATGGCTAATTTCATGTATCAACTTGGCTAGGTTATGTTTTTCATTGTTTGGTTAAACAACAGCTGGCTTGATTGTTATTGTGAAGGCATTTAATAGATGGAGTTTCATCAAAATTGAAATCAGTTGCAGAAAGATAGATAAAATGTGAATAGCTAGAGGTTTAAAAAAAAAAAGGAAAATTGAATATCAATTAATTGTATCTGGCTGATTGTATGTTCAATCAATCAAGGAGGTTGCCGTCATCAATTTGTGCAGCCTCCTCATCCAATCAGTTCGAGGAATTAAAAAGAAAAACTGAGGATTTCATGGATCATGAAGAAAAATTTCTCCAACTACATCAGCTAGCCAGTTTGCCCTGAGGAGTTCAACCTCACAGTTTTCAGCTTCCAGCTTACAGCCTGTCCTGCAGAATTCAGATATGCTAGCTCCCACTTTGCATGAGCCTATACTTATAACAACTCTCTTAATATTTATGTATATTCCATTGATATTGTTTCTTTAGAGAACCATGACTAATACAACCCTTAAATGGAATAAGAACAAGAATAGAAGTAGTAAAGCAGGTATTGGAAAATTAGGAAAGATTTTCTGGATTAAAATAGGAGAAAAATAAAATGAAGATAGGATGTTGGGGAGGTCAAGACAGGGGAATTCATCAAAGATGAGGACCAGGATAAATACTATTATGGAATTGTTAACTTCAATATGTACATGGACATTCTTTTCCTGAGGTCAAGCTATTTACAGCAGTACCTAAGAATAGAGATTGATAAATGCAAAATATAATGACATCATCTTTACAAATTTCTCCCAGTGTCCTTAGTGCCATTTCATAAAATATCATTCACTCAAGAAAATCTGAAGTTGATATTATCAAGTTCTTGTACTCCCAGTTACCAAGCTCCTCCTCATATTGAAGCACAGGTTCTTTGAGCTTACTAGACTCTTGCCTTGGAGAAATCCTCTTTCTTCCCTGCACAGATCATCTCCTTGCTCCAATGGTGAAATCACATCTGATTTGCAGAAAGACCCTGTACATAAATTGTGTGTTCAGTGCTGAGTCTTCAAGTCCAAGGCTGGCTACCAAGGGAAAAAAGGTGAACATTGCAGGATGGTCTAGGAAGAAGCACACTGACAGCTCTTCATTTATGAAGGAGGCACACCTGGCACTTTACCAAAGAAAATAAGGTCCTCTTGATGATATTCAAGTCCAATTTCCAAGACATCATGTAGAATCCTCAGTGATCAAAGCTCTGCAGAAATTATATCACTTATTTTAAAGAATCCACTAAACATAAATAAACTCCACCAGAATACTACAAATTCTATGTGTATAGACCCAAATCACAGCTTTGTTCCCACAGGAGAAAATTAGCTTAGTCTTTAATGCATTTATTTACTCTTTAAAAAATATTTGTCTTTCCAGCATAGTCCTGAGTCCTGAAGATTGAGTAGCAAGAAAGACTTAAAATTTTGGTCAGGAACACTACAGTTTACTGAGGTGACAAAGCATATACAAGTAAATAAGTCTCTTTTTTCATGTAGATATAAGTTCTATGAAACACTCAAGGCAAGGAATGGAGTAGAATGGAATATGAGAAAGCTGTTCTGGATACTTGTTGATACAGATAATCAATGTTGTTAGAATCATGCACTGAGCACCAGATGACCGTTTTCCAGCATAACATCTTTGAACAGCTTTCCCTTGGATCTGCTGTGTATGGCCCATTCTTCCTGGCTGAGGTTTATAGCTACAACATCAAAAGTCACTGATTCCTGAACAATAAGGGATAGTATAGCTAATACAGGGCCATTGTTACCAATGTCCAAAGACTGACAGCACCAGAAAATGGACACTATATTTATAGAAAGCTCAGAGGTTCCAATTAAATGTTTCTCTGGACTGACTTGGAATATTCACATTCTGAACAGATTTTAACTGCATTATAAAGGAATAATACATAACATATTGTGTGACATGTTCTAGCCATTCCCCTAATAAACTTCCAATAAACTGTTGACTTCTAAATTGTTGTTGATAAAATTTATATTTGAAAATACATAACTAAAATTCTCCTCTTCACCAATTTCAAGTAAATACACAGGTTTATCACAAGACAAGTAACTTTTGTGACCTACAATTTTTTAACAATGTCTATAGGTCGTTTATTTTCCTATATGATCCTCAGGCTCCTCAAATGTGAAATGGTTCACCAATTTGTTAGGAGTGCTGAGAGATCCAATGAACTAATGTGTAAAATGATTCCTATATATTAAATATTTTTTCAATAGAGGTGATAGGCCTCTTATGAAAGTGGCAAAATTATTGAACGAATATCCAGCATTCTTAAGAAATGAAAAGATTTCCTAGGGACTTGGTGTTTTAGTTTCCTAGGCTGCTCCACAAATACCATGAAACTGAGTTGGCTGAATTCATGAGAATTTATAAGCTTATAGTTTTGAGGCCATATTTTCTTCTCAAAGACCAGCTATCAGCAATCCTTGGTATTTCCTTTCCCTTGTGGGTTTTGTTGATTTCAGCTTCTTGCTTCCCCAGATATTCCTCTGTGTCTGAATTTCATTCTCCTATAAAGGACTCCAGTAAGAAGATTAAGACCCATTCAGATTGTGGCAGGTTACACCTTGACTGTAGTAGCCTTACCCAAAGATCCTATTTACAATGGGTCCACAACCACAGAATGGATTAAATTTAAGTACATTTTTTTTCTGGGATACATACAGCTTCCAGACACCACACTTGAGGTAAACAGGTGTTGCCTCTCTCATCTCTACATATCTGAGATGTTCATTCTATGGTATAAGGGCAACGAGTTCAGAAGGACAAGGCAGGATGTCTTCAGATTGTTATACTGGAAGACCGTGGTAGCTTGCTATAGCATGATGCGTGCCATTCTCAATTTTCTTGGGACCTAAAAAGGATCCATTATTATTATTATTATTTAGTATATTCACCCCTTCTCTGTGATTAAGAGAATACAAGATTCTTGATTGGTTCTCATTTTTAAAAGAGTTAAGTCCTTTTACAATCATGTTTACTCTGCTATTTACGTTCAAAATCTTTTAATTCCACTTGGTTAAACAGGGAAACAAATAGTTTCACAGTGACCCATGGTCCTAATTTTAAAATGTTCAAATCTGACAACTTTTTGACACCTTTCCAAAATCAAACCCTAAATGACATCTTACTGATCTCAAAGGAATTGTTCTTTCACTTTTAAAAAGAAAGGTTCTAAAAATAGGTTTATTTAATATGTTATGATTTGCATAGGAAGTGTTGACAAATTAAAAAGAATTTTCTAAACTAGGTTTGATTAAGTTTGTATGAGTAAAGTATTATTAATCTAAACATTTCAGAATTTATATGAACTTCCTAGAGATGTGTCAATGTCTTCGCTGCTCATGAGATATCATAGTACTGATATGCCTGATTTAGACAACAGTAGAGTGTTATTGGTCATAATTTCACAGATGCAACCAAATTACCTTCTCATTTGCATTATTGTTGTAATGAACTTTGATCAGAACTTTCACTTTTATAGAACAGTAGTAATTTAACCAGGCTGTTTTAAGTGTTTGGTCATCAATGGACCATTTTAATTATGAAGCTTCACAGAAAGCACTTACAATCAGCTACAGGCCAGAGTGCATCACATTAAACAAAAGGGACTGTCTCCAAAATCCATGGAAAGGAATATGCCAGGTACTCTGGGACACAGGTTTCTAATGACATTGCTTAAATAACTTTGGAGACCATACCACTGGGCTGAGTCAAGATTCCAGAATACTAGTGAAGAAGCTAATGGGTTTAAGAAACTGAGGGTACCAAGGTCTAATTTTACCAAGGACTGAATGAACTGATAAAGAATGAGTCAAATGCCAAAGAAAACAAGAGAATACTTTGACATTTGCAAGAAAGAAGTAACGTGTCATGTACAAGGGGGCCTCAAAAACATTAAGTGCAAATTTCTCATCAGAAATGTTTGAGTCAAGAGGGCAGTGGGAAGAAATATTTATAAAGTGCTGAAAGAAAATCATTAGAACCAAGAATTTTATACCCAGAGCAGCTCTCTTTCAAAAAATGTTCCATATTTTTTGGTATGTAACTCCACATACAGAATATACCATGCAAATGCCTTAAAGTAATGATAATGTATGGTTTGGAACTCAAAAGAAATGAAGAAACAGTCTGTGATAAGAACTTCATAAAGAGGGAAGATGGAAGAGTACCTGAACATCATTTGTGGATGATATTCAAATTAGGTAGGTGTAGCAGTTTGGCATTATTTATGAATTCCAAAAATAGATATTGGAGTTTGTTTGTGAACTGATCTTTTCCTCTGGGAATATTAGATTATATTGGATTCAGAGGTTTACTTGATTGAATAATGACTGGGGCTTTGGTTGGGCCACGTCAGTGGGGCAGAGTTCCCGCCCCTTGGTGGGTCAGAACTCACAGATAGGAGACATGGCAGAGGACAGAGTTGGAGTTCTAATGCCAAGTTTTTGAGCTGGAGCCCTGGGAAGTAAGCACACAGAGGAGCTTGTTTGTGAGGTAGGAGAGAAGGCCCCAGGAAAAGAGAAAAGTCATTTGCCCGATAGTCTATAGCTGGCCTTGTAGAGAGAACAAGCAGGTGAGCCCAGAGAGAATCATGCCCCAGAGAAAGAGACAAAGCCTAGAGAGCCTGACCATGGAGCCTTAAGAACAAGAGAAAGGCTGAACATCAGCAGCCATCTTGCTCCAACACGTGGCAATAGACTGGTGAGGGAAGTAACTTATGCTTTATGGCCTGGTAACTGTAAGCTTATAACCCAAATAAATACTCTTTGTAAAACCAACCAATTTCTGGTATTTTGCATCAGCACCCCCTTGGCTGTCTAATACAGTATGTATCAAATCTAAAGACATTGTTATAATTTTGAGATGTTAAATTAACCCCCATGGCAACCACAAAGAAAATATCAGAAAACTATGCAAAAAAGGAAATAACTGATTCGAAGCAGTTTACTACAAAAGATCAACTAAATACAAAAGGAGGCAGTAAAGAATGAAGTGACAAAATATGAAGTGGCCTGTATCCATTATTGTAAGATCATACTGAACAATTCTAATGCCCTAAAGATGCCCTACATTCCATCTATTCTAGTCTTCCCTTCCCCTCCCCTTGGAACCTATGGTAACCACTAAGTTTCAATTTTTGAAGAATAAGGTTTATAGTTACTTGCAATAATATTGAGGACTTGACATATTGGTATGTTTTATTAATCACAGCCTATGTTCTCAAGGGGTTCTTGTCCCTCTAACTGAGACTTCCCAGGATGATTGTTTGATATTCTCTTGATTATTTTGTGAGTCTCCACACACTGATATAACACGTTATGACAAAATTAGCACTTATATATTGCATAGAAGCCTGGTCCAGGCACACCCTGTCCAATGTATCCCCCAACATCGAACACCCCACACCAGTAACCCTCCCCTGCAATATTGGCCAAAAAACATTCCCAACATTGTAGTTTTAAACACAGCCCTGCTAAACACTAGAATTGACCTGCTCCTTCCCCCGACCCTCTCCCTATTCCATGGATATTTCAACCCAAACCTCCCAACCTACTTCCTCTTGCAGACCAGAACCACTGAACCCAATCATAGCATTGAACTACTGTCACACTCATCCACTGCACAAATACACCCTTTTACCTTATCACAGATTTTGCCCATATGGGCATCGGCTCACCATTCTCTATTCCCTTTTGTCAAAACCTATAAAAGTATACCATCCAAAATGTAAACCATAATGTAAACCATTGAGCAGGGTTAGTGGCAATGGTTCAGTGTTTTTACATCAGCTGCAACAAAGGTCCCATCCACATGTAAAGGTTATTAATTGAGGACCTGGGAAAAGAGGGAGGACCATGGATATATAGGGATCACATGTATTTTTATGTGAGTTTTCTGTATCCTAAAGCTTCTTTGAAGATAAAATGAAAAAATAAAACAATGGGGGAATATAAGGAAGAAAATATCACTGTACAACAGATCTTACAGTGATGAAAGACACAATGTCTAAAAATTTTCTTTTAATAATTTCAAATTAAAAAAAATTTTGTGTGTTTTATTGGTTATTTTTAAAAGTATTATTTCATTTTCTTATTAATTTTATTTGGTTATTTTCTTGGCTACATTTTTTGAGAGGCTTTGGATCACAGAAGGGTCATAGCAGTGGTTGGAGAGGACCACTTGTGCAAGGTGTCAGTGATGGGGGGTATGCATGGGAAGGGGTTCACCTGGGGCATGTCTCTAAGGCATATGAATATGTTCAAGTGTTCATGGGACATTGTCTTGGTGGGTGGAGGTGAAAGAAGATTGAATACCCATTCTGGGAAGTTCAGCTACATTCTCTAATATTAGAGCAAGAATCCTCTGATTGCAAGGATACTGCCTAGTGAAAGAGGAGAGACTATTATGTCAGGTCCTTGATATTGATGACTGTACTTATGAACCCTTTCTTGTGAAATTGAAACTTAGCCTAGTATTATATACTGCCTAAGAGTTACCGCCTGAAAGCCTCCTTGGTGCTCAAATGTGGACTCTTTCTAAGCCAAACTCAGCGCTTCTTTCCCCCATTGTGGGATATGACTTCTGGGGATGAGCTCCCTGGCACTGAGAGATTATTACCAAACACCAACTAGCAATGCATCTGGAAAAAGACCTTGACCAAAATGGGGAAAATGGTAAACACAAATGAATTTTTATGGCTAAGAGATTTCAAAATGAGTCAGGAGGTCATTCCAGAGGTTATACTTATGCAAGTCTCAGCAGCATCTCATTGATTGCCACAGAAAACAGTGCCTCAAATAGCAAGGCTCCTGAGGGCTCTAGAGACATCCAGAAACAAGACGACAGCTCAGGAATTCAGCACCCTGTTAGTGGGCCATACTTTGGAATTAATGTTACCCAGTGTAAAAGAGTTGCACTCATTTATGGTTTCCCTGCACAGGACTCTTCTACCCTTTCTATTTGAACCTATAGTTAGTACTCTACTTGATAGATGTATGTCCAAGAGACTTAAACCTTTGGTCCACCCATGTGCCAGTTGAGGCCTGAATTTCAGCAGAACACCTACTCTCCAGTTCATTGGACTCACGCAGGAAAACTAACAAGGAGATGATGGAAATGTCCATCCCAAGGAACAGATAGTGTCTGCAAATGCAAGCAAGATATTTCCATCCACATGCCCAATGGCATCTAAGACATCTCTCAACTAGAAGCAGAGTGGCCACCACCATCCCCAAATCCTCAAGACTGTGGGGAATGAACAATGGACTGAAGTAGACTTATTATCATTATGCTATAGACTTAATATTCTTCTAGCAATGGAAGAAATCTTATCATTGATGTATAGGGAGTGACCTACTGGCTAGCACTTTCACACTGAAGGCCAAAAGGGAAATGGAGGGCTGGAATAATACTATGTACCAACTAGACATAGCAGAACTATATAAATGTATATAACAGTGTGTGTGTGTGTGCAAGAAATATGTAACCCAAATCTGTTTGAAAACAACAGAGTACATATTCTTTTCAAGTGCACAAGGATCATATCCCATGATAGGCTATAACTTACATCACAAAACAAGTCTCAATAAAATTAAAAAGATTAAAATAATATAAAATATCTTTTCTGACCACAATAATGCAGTTAAAAATTGGTAACAGGAGAACTGGAAAATTCAGAAATAGGTGGGATTTAAACAATACACTATTAAAGACCCAATGGGTCAAAGAATTCACAAGGACATTTGGAAATATCTAGAAATGAATGAAAACAAAATCACAAAATGCCCCAATTTACAACAAATATTAGATAAAATGACAAAAAAAAAGAGGAGAGAATGCAAGTAAAAAAGTCACTGGCATTGAAAAGAGGCTATTATTATTATTACAGATATAAAAAGGATTATAAGAGCATATTAAGAATCACTGTATGCTAACAAACTAAATAACTTATATGAAATGGACAAATCCCCAGAAACACACAAATTGACTAAACTGACTCAAGAAGAAATAGACGACCTCAAAAGACCAGGAACAAGTATGTATTATCTCAGTTATCAAAAACCTCCCATGCAAAGAGTTTAATATCCATGATTTACAAAGAGATCTTACAACTCAATGATAAAAAGACAACTGATCCAATTAAAAATCGGCAAAAGACTTGAATACACATTTTTCTAAAGAGGAACTACAAAATGGAAAAAAAAAACATGAAAAATTGTTCAACATCACTACCTATTATGCAAATGAAAATCAAAACCATAGTGTGATAGTATTTCATACCTATTCAAACACCCGCTATGAAAAAAAAAACAAAAATTACAAGTGTTGGAGAGGATGTGGAGAAATAGGAACACTTATTCACTGTTGTTGGGATTGTAGAGTGGTACAACTGTTGAGGAAGACTGGTGGTTCCTAAGGACGCTAAATATAGATCTGCCATATGTTTTGTCAATCCCACTACTAGGTATATACTCTGAAGAACTGAAAGCAGGGATTCAAATGGATCATTGCTCACCAATATTCATAGCAGCATTATTCAAACTGCCAAAAGATGAAGACAACCCAGTTATCTGTCAGCAATGAATGGATAAACATGTCATATATTCATGTGATGGAATATTATTCAGCTGTAAGAATAAATAAATTTTCAATCCATTTGACAACATAGATGAAACTCGAGGACATGTTGTTGAGTTAAAAAACCAGACACAAAAGTACAAATATTATATGATCTCACTAGTAGGAATTAAATATATGAGTAAACTCATGGAGTTAATGGCTAGAATAAATCTCAGAAGAAGACAGACTGAGGGTAGAGAAGGGGAAGCTGGGGCTTAATTTGGGCAGGATTTGTAATATGGTTGATTGTTAATGTTTGGAAATGGATAGAGGTAATGATAGCACATTACTGTGATTGTAATTGATGGTGGTAATATGTGGGTGGGATTGTGGTTGAAAGGGAATGTTTAGGTTGGTGAATATCACTAGAAGGAAAGCTAGAAGATGATGGGACTGTATAGAATAATGAATCCTGTGTGTGGATGATGAGTGTGGTCAATAGTACAAATATAAGAGTGTTCTTCTCTGAATCAGAACAAATGTATGTTAATATCACAAGATGTTAAAAAATAGGGTGGTATTTGGGTGGAAATACATCGAAACCAAACATGGACTGTAGAGAATAGAAATATATTAATATTTTTCCAACAATGGTTAAAAAAAGCTAAGTGAAGGATCCAGAAACAAAGTACTACATATTGTTAAACTCCATTTATATAAAATGTAAATATAAATAAATTTATAGAAATGGAAGTAGATTAGTGCTATGTATGGCAGGGGAAGGACAGAGGAATTGAGTGGTGACTGCTAATGGGTAGGGTTTTTTTTTTTTTTTTTTAATAATGAAAGTGCTCTAAAATTGACTATACAGATGACTGCTCCATGTTGTGATTATACCAAAGCCATTTATGTATACTTTAGTTGGATTGTATAGTATGTGAATATATTTTAATAAACTTGCTTAAAGAAAAAAACAAAAAAAAAAACCCCCAAAACTTCTCAATGTAGTAAATTGAAAGACAATAAGGCTTCACTAGTGATTTAAATAGAATTTCTCTAAAGAAATACAAATAGCCAATAGCACATGAAAAAATGCTCAACATCATTGGTTATCAGAGAAATGCAGATCAAAACCAAAATGAAATACCAATTTACATCCACTAGATGTCTGTTAATTAAAAAACAAAAAATAGTAAATGTTGGTGAAGATACAGAGCAATAGTAATCTTAATATATTGCTAGTGGAATTGTAAAATGGTGCACACACTGTGGAATCTAGCTTGACAGTTCCACAGAAAGTTGAAAATAGAATTACCATATGACCCAGCAATCCCATTTCTTGGTGTATACTCAAAAGAAATGAATGCAGGAACTCAGATAGATATTGGTGCACCAATATTTACAGCAGCATTGTCCAAAGTAGACAAATGGTGGAAGTAACCCAAGTGTCCATCAACAGATGAATGAATAAACAAAAAGTGGTATTCACACATTGGAATGTTATTCAGGCATAAAAGTGGAGGATGTTACAATGAATACTACAACATGAATAAACCTTGAAGACATAATGTTTTGTAAAATAAGCCAGACTCAAAATGACAAATACTGTCTGATCTTGTTGTTATGAAATAACTAGAAGAAGGACATTTAATAGAGGCAGATGGTAGATTGTATGTTATCAAAGGCTGGATGGGAGGAGAGGGAGGTGTTACTGTTTAATGGGTACAGAGTTTCTGTTTGAGGTAATGAAGAATTTGGGGTAATGGACACTGGTGATGGTAGCACAATATCATGAACATAATTCATCTCATTGAAATGTCCCCTTGAAAGTGTGTAAATGGAAAATTTTGAGTAGTATATATGGTACCACAAGTACAAGATCTTTTTTAAAAAAAATAATGAGAAATATAGCTTCTTACACTTATGAGAATAGCTATTAAAAATAAATACTGGCAAAGATGCAAAAAATTAGAGACCCTTGTACAATGTTGGTAGGAATAAAAAATGATGCAACAAACACTGTGAAAAATAGGAGGAAACAGAACTGTCATATGACCTGGCATAACCCAAAAGGATGGAAGAGTAGGAGCTCAAACAGATAGTTTTGTACACCAGTGCTCACAGCAGCATTTCATAATAGTGAAAACATGGAAGCAATCCAAATACCCATTCACAGATAAGTGGATAAAAAATATGGTATATACATACAATGGA
This sequence comes from Tolypeutes matacus, assembly GCA_026826555.1. NCBI lineage: Eukaryota > Metazoa > Chordata > Mammalia > Cingulata > Chlamyphoridae > Tolypeutes > Tolypeutes matacus. The sequence continues at coordinate 693,086 of JAKSZT010005175.1, forward strand.
ATATTATTCTGTTGTAAAAAGAATGAAGTCTTGATACATGCCATAACATGAATGAACTAGAAGACATCGCATTGAGTGAAATGTCAGATACAGAGACATATTGCATGAGTTCACTCATTTGAAACAACTGGAATATGCAAGTTCAGAGACAGAAAGTAGATTACTGCTTACTGGTGTAGCACAGAGGGACAAAGGGGAGTTAACACATAATGGGTACCAGGTTTCTGTTTAGAGTGATAGGAAATTTCTGCTAATGGATGGTGGTGACCTTAGCACAGGGTCAGTGTAATTAATCCCACAGAAGTGTATGCTTGGAATTGGTTGAAATGGTAAAGTGTATGTTGTATATATGTTTCCACAATTTAAAAAAGGAGCAACTAAAGTCAATGACAATTCAATGCAACACATGATCCTAGATGGGATCTAATAATGGAGGAGAAAAGACTCAGAGACATTATTGGGACATATTAAAAAATTGGAATATAGACTATGCCTTATACCAATATTAAATGATTTTAACTTAACTGTACAAAGACTGCTACAGTAGTGAAGATCCTAGTACTTAAGAAATGTACATGGAAATATTGTGTTCAAGGAGCATGGTGTATCCAACCTACTCTCAAAGGTTTAGGAGAGAGGCATGGAGAAAGAAGAAATGAAGAGGGATGGAACTTCAAATTTGGCAAAATGTCAAAAATGGTACATCTGAGTATAAGAAGCAGGGATGCATGTTGGTATTCTTTATTTTTGCAATTGTCCTATAAGTTAAAAATTATTTTCATAATGTTAAAGAAAAAATAGAGAGAAATGGGAATGAGAAGAGAATTTAAATGGTACACTAGAAAGTATCAATTAAAAACATTAACCAAAAATACATGTAAAACGGGAAGCAGCTGTGACTCAAGCGATTGGACTCCCATCTACTATATAGGAGGTCCAGGGCTCAATACTTTGGGCATCCTGGTGAAGGCAAGCTGTCCCATGAGGTGACCTGGCCTCAGCAGAGAGCTGGCCCAAGCAGAGAACTGGCCCATGCAGGAGTGCTGGCACAGCAAGATGATGCAAAAAAAAAAAAAAAAAAAAAGAGAGAGAGACACAGAGGAGAGACAATAAGAGATGCAGCAGACCAGGGAACTGAGGTGGTGCAAGAGATTGAGCTACCTAAAGAGAAGATTCGCAGAGACACTGAAGAACATACAGTGAATGGACACAGAGACCAGAGAGTGAGAGCAAAACAAAAGGGGGTAGGGGTGGGGAGAAATAAATAAACAAATTTTTATAAAAAAAATAAATTAAAAAAACACGCGAAGTGTCCATTTTAATTCTTTTGTAAGAATTTTAATCCATTAAGCCAGTCTCTACTCTAATTATTTAGTTAAATACTTTTTCATTGAAGTAATTACTTCAATGAAGCAAAGTTTAGCATAAATAAATGATGATACAACCATTTACTGCCTATAAGAGACCCACTTTATTTTTTTTCAGGAGGTACTAGGGATTGAACCCAGGATCTTGTACATGGGAAGCAGATGCCCAGCCACTGAGCTACTGCTGCTCCCTGAGACCCACTTTAAATACAAAGGTGCAGAGACATTGAAAGAGAAAAAATGGGTCACAATACTGAAATACTGCATGCAAATAATAATGAAAAGAGAATTAGAATTACTTGAGTAATATCAGACAAAATTAAAACAAACATGGTTACAAAAGACAAAGAACCATTTATATATCCATAAAAGGGTCAATATATCAAGAACATATAAAACTTATAAACATATATACAAAGAACAGAGCATTTAAATATAGAGAGTAAAAATCGACAGATTTGAAGGAAGAAATAGTCAGATTTTTCATAATAGTTGGAGAATTTAACTTCCCACTCCCACAAATGGATAGACATCTAGACAGATGATCAGTAAGGATATAGAGGACTTGAACAACACTATAAGCCAACTCGATCCAGTAGAACATATTCTTCTCAAGTGCACATGGGCCATTCCCAGAATAGACCATATGTTACCCCACAACACACATAAAAATAATAAATCCATAAGTATCTTATATAACCAAAGAGGGATGAAACAAGAAATCAATAACAGAAGGGAAACTAGAAAGTTTCACATATATGTGGAATTGAACAACACACATTAACCAATGGTTCACAGATGAAATCATGAGGGGAATTAGAAAATACTTTGAGATAAACAGAAATGAATACAAAACATATCACACCTTATAGGACACACTGAAAACATTAATAGAGAAATTTATAGCCCAAACCACCTATATTTAAAAAAGAATAACCATCTCAAACAATAACACAGCTTTACAACTTAAGGAAATTCTCATAGAAGAGCAAACTAAACCCAAAGCTGGTGGAAGGAAGAAAATAAAGATTAGAGCAGAGATGAATGAGACAACAGAAAAACAATGGAATCAACACAACAAAAAGTTGGTTCTGCACAAATATCAACAAATTTGAAAATCATATAGGTAGGCAGATAAAGAATAAAGGAAAGAAGAATCTATTCACTAAAGTTAGTAATGAAAGTGGTAACATTTCTAAAATGGGTTTTAAAAATATACTTTAAGCAATTTTGGCCCAACAGATTAGATATCTTTGACAACATGGACCAATTCCTAGAAACATACCTTGCTTTTTTGTAATATTTACTCTTAAAAATTTCTTGCTCTGAAAAAAACACATTGAGGGCATATTTTTAAAAACATATTTTAGGTAATCATGTATTGTATTTTTTATGTTACCCTTTTTCTTTCCAGTCTGGCCATTTTGCAACATTCTTAAGGACAGTTATGATGTCTTTGCGTCAGGGCTGTGTCAGTGAATGGAATTATACAGGCAAATCAATCAATCAGTCATGTGCCCTGTGGTGTTTAAGTTTGGTTTAGAAGAGAATTTAAAGTGAAAACGACAATGTTAACTTGTTCCCTGGTATTGAAGGACTTCATTTGTACTAACCTCCTGGAAAGAAACATGTGCTAGCTGAAACTTTAAAGATTTAAATAGGCAAAGTCTTCAAAGATTTGCTTGGGATACGAATTGGTTTAATGGGAAAATGTACAAAATCCAAACAACAGCAGACTGCTATTTGCAGAAACTGAGAGCAAAATGAACTGCAGGCAATTGGTTTGGACTTCACTGCAGAGGAGAGCAGAAAGAAGTATTCAGGATGTGGAGGATTTTGTAAGTCCTATGGTCCTTGTTCTAAGGACAGTGGGAAAGCATCAACAAAGTCAAAGATGAGATATTTATGTCCAAGAAGGGCCTTTAGGTCTAGGATGCATCGATGTAAGGACAAAAGAGTACAGCAAGAGAAAATTTAGGAGGGTATTGGTGAATTTTAAATATTTAATGAAGAATGCCCCATAGACTTGATGAAAAAAAAAACAGGACCAGTGACATGGCATGTAATTTGGAAAATGAAGTCAGGAATAATTTAAACTCTTTTCCCAGAATACCACCTAGACAAAGTACAGATGACGTACTTGGGGCCTCACTGAATCAATTTAAGGAAATCCAACTAGTGCAATCTGGGACAATTTGTGCATTAAAATAAATAATGATAAAGGATGAGAACATATTGAAAAAAATTGAATACATCAAACTGTAGAGTTATAACAAACAGGAGTCAAGCAAGCCTTTGTAAGGCAGAAAGCCAAATAAGGAATATAGAAGCTGTAATGGTAATGGGGGAAAAATAATCACCATTTGACAACCATCAGAGCGGTGGTTGATTGGGATGAGAGGTTGATGGGTGGAGGATGGATGGGGACTACTATATTGATATCAGAATACGTCTTCATAAAATGTCATTCATTATAAAATGAAAACATGTTTTTGCATATGGGGGGAACTTGACAGAAATTTAATCAGGTTATCAAGTTCACATCACCAGTGGGTGAGGCAAGTGGATCTCCTAGCTCTCCTGATGGGCTGCACTCTTAACTCTCCTGATGGGCAGAATGTAGGGCTTAAATCTCAAGAGGAAACACTGGGCAGACCCAGGTAGGAGTCATTTGTCACCTTAAATATGTCAAAGATGCAAAAATGAAAGAACCTCTCAGGGGGAGTTCCATACTGAAGTCGACGGGAAAAAGTTGACTGGAAAATAGACATTCTTGAGAGTTTGGAAAATGGATAAAAGTGGAAGGGGAGTGAATGGGAGTACAGCATTGAAGCAAAGTTGATTTCCTGATTTGGGATTTCCTAGGAGAGCAAGAAATATACACAGGAGTATTTTTGTGAAATGCTTGTTAGTGGGCAAAAGTGGTAAAATTAAAACAACTGGGGAAACAACTAGGGAATGTTAGTGCAGGGATCATGAGTACTTTGTAACTACTCCTGCAATTTCTATTAGGAGGTACCAGGGATTGAACCCAGCACCTCGTACATGGGAAGCAGGAGCTCAACCACTGAGCTAAACCCACTCCTCTTAAAATTTTTATACATATGATTTTTCAAATTAAATGACCTTTAAAAACACCAATGGTACTACCATGGTACTAAAGTATTGAAGACAAATCTACTTAAATGTAATTCAACCAAAGTTGTGAAAGCACTTGACCTGTGTCTGAATGTTGAGGAAACGGGTCATTATTATATTAATAGCACTATATCTTTGGTGTCCTAAACAATTTGAGGTGTTTGTGGAAACAGCAATATATTTGTATTCCAGTTTCTCACAGGAACTCCTTCCACTGCTGCATGTTGTGGAGACTGACTGCCCTTTGACCCAGGTTGAAAGCCATGGAGAAGGACATGTATTATATAAACTCCCTTCTTCAAGACAGGGGCATGCTACTCCACAATTTCTTAGGTTCACTCTCTGTGGCTTCAAGAGGTAGCTCAGACCTTAGTTCAGATTTTCTGTACTTGGCTCTTGTTAGTCTATGCATATGTCTTTCAGGGGATATTCTATCTCTTTTCCCTTCAGGAATCTCTTGGTAGATATTAGGGAATATGGGGGCATGAGGTAAAGACTTGATCACAGCAGTGATTTGTAAGGTGGAGAAGTGCTGGGGGTTATGAAATGCTGGAACTTATTTTTATGGGCCAAGCTGGGAGGGGAGCAAATGTAATCAGGGTACATCATGCAGATGTTAATTTTAATTGATTGTTTATGTAATATCAGACAACCCTAATGTATATATGATATTAAATGAAAAAATATACTATGCTGACATCAAAAGTTTCTCATTGAAAATAGATTACAAATATTTATGCAACTTATTAGTGTGACATGACACAAGGAGCCATGAAACTTTATTTAATAAATCTCAACAACAAAGAAACCTTAAAATATACAAGGGTGGATAGTAAATTAGGCCTATCCACTTCAGCTTATTTCATTAATATAAAATTTAACTAGACATATGAATAAAATTTCGAATTGAAAGCACAAAAAGAAAAAATTTAAAAATTTGAAAATGTTTTATCACCATTTCAATATTATATCCTGCCCACTTGGTAGCCATCACTGCAACCACCCTTAAGGAACTGGGGGAGGATTGTGCCCACCAGGCTGGTGGCAGACAATGCAGTGGCGATGTCCACGAGCCAGGCAAGTGCCATGGTGGCAGGGCAGGGCCCCGCAAGTGGCAGGTCAGATTGGGTTTAGGCCTCCCTCTGGTTCCCGGGATATGGGCCGGGCCAGCAGCAAGTGTGGGAGCAACAGCAGCAGAGGCAGAGGCTCTGGTGCATCACTCTCCTCACCCTTAGCCTGAACTGGGGCAGGCCAGGTGACCCAGGTGGCTGGAGGGTGTTCTGCTGCCCCAGAATGGGAATTCTGTACACAAGGATATGGCTGTTCAATCACCAGGAGCACAAAGTTATCATTGCTGGGTTGGATAATGTAGGGAAAACTGCCATCCTTTACCAATTTTCTATGAATGAAGTTGTACATACATCCCCTACAATAGGAAGTAACGTAGAAGAGATAGTATTTTAATACCTAAGAAAAGTTGGTTTGCTGATTTTTGCTGTTAAACAATATGTTGAAGAATGTATGACTCTAAGAAATCTCCCAGTTTTTTAAACTAGATTCCATTAAGGATCACCAATGGCATATCCAGGCATGCCGTGCTCTTACTGGTGAGGAATTGTGCCAAGGATCTGAAAGGATGATGTCAAGACTTAAGATGAGATGATCTCTACTGACCTTTTCTCATAGACTTTGTATAATCAAGTGCTGGACTTTACCTGAAAGTTGAAAAAATTAATGGTTTATATATATTTATAATAAACTCATTGAAACTTTTTCCATAAGAAAACAAAGATGAAGTCTTACCTTCCAATTTGCTTTCTCCTTTGTTCCTTTCAAAGTAATCTCTTAAAGCTGTGACTGACACTTTTCTCATAATGAGCCCTCTCAGGATACCATGTAGCCTGTGGTAAGTGTAAAGGGAGAGGAAGACATTGTTAACCTGAAGAACTTTACTATCAGTATAAACCTCCCTAGTTGCATGTTCTCTTCTTGTTGTAAGTCAAAAAGCAAATCAGCACAGATACTCAGATTCCAATATTTTAAAATTGTAATGTTTTTATGAAAAGTATTTTTCATAAGGTTGTATATGTATTGTATATATATCTGAAGTTCAAGTTCATGGTTTTGATTTATGTTCTAAAGAAAAGTGATAAGTAACACAAAAATTAGTAATGTCCTTAGTTGTAACCATATATTGGCATTGGTGTTAAGGGCCATTTTGTACTTGTCTCCTTAGGCTTTCTGTATTGTGCTAACCAACCCCTAAATCATTGACCTGCTCTTAAAAAAAAAAAGAAAAGAAAAGAAAAGAAAGAAAGTAAAAGAAAAACAGCTTGACATTGTGGTGATAATATTTTTTTGTTGTTCAAATTAAACAGAAACATATTACAACTGAATGGAAAATATATCAGATTCTTGGCTTAAATATTACCACTGGGTACAATTTCACAGCAAATAATTATCAGTCCTTACATAGATCTGTATGTCATTTATTTTACTGAATAACTTGATCTGCTAATCAGTCAGTCAGTAATTATGAGTAAAATTACCAAGTAATTTTTTTCAAAATTAATTGAAAACAGTTGTGTGAAACATGTCTATCCAAGAAGTAACAGAATTATAAGTGCACATTTAAAGTAAATTTGAAATGAAAATCCAAGTATATTTTCCAAGCAACAACCATAATTTCTTATTTTAAGAAATGGAATAGATTGAGATTTTAAAATTTCTATTCGTTGTATGTATCTTGTTCTACCACATGAATACACTGTTTGGGCAATTAAAAAACACAAATGTTATTACAGAAAATAGGCATATATGAAATGATGCAATTGTAGACATACTGATTTCACCTTTCCATGGAAATATGTAAAATTAAACCAAGTCAGATTTTGTATTTTCTATAGGAGAAATTTACTTTCAGTGAATACATATGATGTACAGAAAATGGCCTCTGACACAGCCTCAGCTTTTTAAATAAATTGATAATTTATATCCTGGACATATTTCAACTTCAGTACTTTTCAGCAATAATGAATAGTGGGTATTGAAAATCACATTCGTGTTTTGAAGTTCAAAAACTGATTTCTGTTGATGCATAAATTTTACTTAATGAAAACTTATCCTAACTTGAAGGTGAGATATCTTGTAAAATTCACATAACAAAAAACTAACCAATTTAAAGTGTACAATTCAGGGACATTTACCACATTCTCATGCTGTGTATCATCACTATCTATATAATTTTTATTTTATTTTATTTTATATTTTAAAAGATGCTTATATTACATAAATGTTACACAAAAATTACAAGGATTCCCATGTTCTCCACATCCCACACCTCCCATAACATCTCACATAAACATCTTTCATTAGTGTGGCACATCACCTGCAATGGATATACACATCCTGGGGCTTTGCCACTAAGCGTGGACCATAGTTCACATTGTAGACCACACTCTCTCCCACACAGTTCTGCATGTTATATGCTGATATAAAATGGCCTATATCTGTCGTTGTAATGTCAATCAGGATAATTCCCAAGTACCGAAAAAGCCCTTGTATTACAACTGCTTTTCCCTTCCCTGCCCCGAAAAGCATCCAGTGGCCACAGGCTCTACCTCACTGTTGTAATTTCTTCCATTGCTTGAATCACAATATGTCTACAACAGAATACCATTAAGTCCACTCTAGTCCATAGCTCTTCCCCCAATCCTGAGGCATTTGGGATGGTGATGTCCACTCCACCTCCATGTGAGAGGGGGCTTATATCCCATGGATATGGTGGAAGGGATTATCCTGCCTGCAGCTGCAGACTCTCTCCATTCTCTGGGATGGCCATTGTCCATCATTGTCTCCTCACCAGGTTACTTGGGTTAGTCCATTGAGCTGTAGAGTAGGAGTTGCATCTCTAAAGAGATTCCAGGAACAGCTGGCACATGGGCAGGTCAGAGGATCCAGTCTCTGGAAGTACACCTACAAACTCCAGCATCACATATAGGTTTGAATAGAAGGGACTGATGGACCATGTGCAGGGAAGAATTATTTGAGTCCAATTCTTTCACTTTCAGGAGCACAAATTCCAAAGTAGAGTCTACTGATAAGGCATCAATCTCTGGAGCTATCCCCCACACCTTATATAGGACCAGGGTGTCTCCAGAGCCCTCAGGAGCCCCTCTGTGTGGGGTGATATCCACTTTGGTGTTCTATGAGATCCTACTGAGGTGTGCATAAGCATTACCTCTGGGATGACCTCCTGACTCTCTTTGAAGTTTCTTAGGCACATGAACTCATTTGTCTTTACCTTTCCCCCCTTTTATTCAAGGGCCTTTTTCAGTCATATTGCCAGTTGGCACTTGGTATTAATACCTCGTTGCCAGGGAGGCTCATCCCCGAGAGGCATGCCCCATTCTGGGGGGAAGGTAATTCATTCATATGCTGAGTTTGGCTTGGAAAGAGGCCACATTTGAGCAACAAGGAGGCTCTCAGGTGGCAACCCTCAGGCAACCCATAACAGTAGGCTAAGTTTCAATTACAAGAGCAGACTCATAAGGCTAGTCATCAATAACAAGAACCCATCAGTGGATCATCCTCCTTTGCCAGACAGTGCCCCTGCAGTTGGGGTACTGTTGCTGCTCCCTTGGAGATTGTGGCAGAATTCTCTAGGCTGGGAATTCAGTTTTCCCTCATTTATTGAGTGATTGTCTACCCACCATGACCATGCCCCACCCCTTGATCATTTGAACAATTTTATAAATCTTTCATGTATATTCAGGTGAACTTCCTCCCATGAAACCCCCATCCCAGACACCCCCCACCAATGATCCTCTGTTGCCCCCGTTGTAACCCTTCTGTGATCTAAACCATCCTTGAAGATGAAGCCCATATAATAAGCAAATACAATTAATAGGGAAATGAAATAATAATGATAAGCTTAAATGTAAGAGATAAAATAGATGGAAACTCAAAAAAAAAAAAACTAAAAATAAAGTTAAAGGATTGGGACATTCAAAAAATGGGAAAAAACAAAAAAAAATTTAAATTTATTATTGTTATTTTTTCCTTTTATCACTGCAATATTGAGTGTCCAGTCTGTACCATGGCACCTTCCCCCTCTCACTCTCCAGTGTCTCCCGAATTTTCATTTAATTTTCAAAGAAGTTTTAGGTTCCAGCAAAGTCACACACAGAATACTAGAGACTCTCATATACCTAACCTCCTTCCCCTTTCCTCACACCATATAAAACCTTTTTGTGTGTGTGTGTATGGTAGCATTGTTATAACTGTTATACAGGTAGTGAAACATAGCTACTAAACATTGTAAATGGTTTACAGTATAGTTTACAATTTAGACGGTACAGTTTAATAGTTTTTGATAATATTTACCATGTCCTGTGACCATTACTGAAAGGTAATGACCACTAAATATCCCCTATTTGATCTTTTCTGTTCCTTCCTCTCCATCCCCCTGTGGCACATGACACTCCCCTGTCTTGATTCATTGGATGACAAGATTCATAGTTACATGCAACAAGAGGTCTTGACAAACTGAATATCCTCCCCTATTAGGATCCACCCTTGTTCTTAAGAGACACCCACCTGTCTGTTTCTGGGTGAAGTGGTCCTCCCAAAGATGGGGGTCCATCTCCTTCCCATCCACCGTGTGGGTCTCCACTCCCTGACACAACACATTATGACAGGATGAACACTCACACACTCCCCAGAAGCCTACTTCCTATGCACCCCATCCTGAATGCCCCTTCAACCTACACCCTAAACCAGTGACATTACTTTGTCATATTGTCAGTCAGGTAATGTGATACCTCCAACTTCATTTTTATTTTTCAATATGTCTTTGGCAGTTTGGGGCCTCTTACCTTTTCAAATATATTTTGTAGTTAGTTTTATCAGTTCCTTAAAAAAATACAGTGTTGATTTTTATTGGGATTGCATTAAATCTGCAGATTACTTTGGGTAGGATAGACATTTTGATGATGTTTAGTCTTCCTATTGATGAACAGGGAATGTTCTTCCATTTATTTTACTCTTGTGGTATCTTTGTTTGGTTTTGGTATTAGGGTAATGTTGGCATCATAGAATGAGTTAGCCAATATTCCTTCTATTTCTATTTTTTGAAAGATCTGAAGCAGAATTGGTGTCAGCTCTTTCCAGAATGTTTGGTAGAATTCAGCTGTGAAGCCATTTGGTCCTGGGCTCTTCTTGGTTGGGAGGTTTTTGATGACTGAGTCTCTCTCTTTACTTGTAATTAGACTGTTGAGTTAATAAATTTCTTCTTTCATCAATGTAGGCTGTTTGTGAGTTTCTAGAAACTTGTCCATTTCCTCTAAATTATCATTCTTGTTGGCATATAATTTTTCAAAGTATCCTCTTATGATACTCTTTATTCCTCTGGGGACAGTAGTGATATCCCCCTGTTCATTCCTTATTTTGTATACTTGCATCTGTTCTCTCTTTTTCTTTGTTAATCTGGCTAAGGGTTTGTCAATTTTGTTGATCTTCTCGAAGAACCAGCTTTTGGTTTTATTTTTTCTAGTGCTTTCTTATTCTCTATTTCATTTACTTCTGCTCTAATCTTTGTTATTTCCTTCTTTCTACTTCCTTTAGGTTTAGTTTGTTGTTGTTTTTCCAATTCCTCCAAATGCGCAGTTAGGTCTTCAATTTTCGCTCTTTCTTCTTTTTTAATATATGTATTTGTGGCTATGAACTTCCCTCTCAGGGTAGCTTTGGCTGCATCCCATATGTTTTGATATGTTGTGTTGTCATTTTCTTTAATTCGAGGTAGTTCCTGATTTCTTTCGAGATTTCCTCCTTGACCCACTGTTTGTCTAAGAGTGTGTTGTTTAACTTCCATATCTTTGTGCCTAACCTGTTTCTCTGGCCCTTAGTGATTTCCAATTTCATTCCATTGTGGTCAGAGAAATTACTTTGTATAATCTCAATCTCTGAATTCATTGAGAGTTGTTCTGTGGCCTGGCATGTGGTCTATCTTGTAGTATGATCCATGTGCACATGAGAAGAATGTAAATCCTGATGTATTTGGGTGTAGTGTTCTGTATATGTTTATTAAGTCCAGGTCCTCTAATGTTTTTTCAAAGCCTTTGTTTCTTTAGTGATTCTCTGTCTAGATGTTCTGTCTAATGATGATAATGGTGAATTAAATTCCCCCACTATAAATGTAGAGGCACTTATTTCTCCACTTAGTTTTTCCAGAGTTTGCCTTATGTATTTTAAGGCACCCTGATTACGTGCATAAATGTTTATGATTGTTCCCTCTTCTTGAGAGATTACCCCTTTTACTAGTGTCCATCTTTGTCTCTTACAATAGTTTTCCATTTAAACTCTATTTTGTCAGATATTAGAATAGCTACTCCTGGCCATTTTTGGTTGTTCTTTGCTTGTAAAATTGTTTTGAAGCCATTCACTTTCAGCCTCCTTGAATCCCTGGGTCAAATGTGGGTTTCTTGTAGACAGCATATAGATGGATCATATTTCCTTATCCATTCTGCCAATCTGTATCTCTTAAGTGGTGAATTTAATCCATTAACATTCAGTGTTATTACTCGCAATGAATTTCTTACTTCAGTTATATTTTCTTTGGGTTAATGTATGTCATATGTTGTTTTGTTTCTGTTTTTGTCTTTTTAGTTTTTAAACCTTCTTCCAACTCCCTCTCCCTTGTTTTTTCCTTTCAACTTGTGGAACTTCCTTTAGTTTTTCTTGAATTGCAGGTTTCTTATTTGACATACTCTCTTAATTTCTGTTTATATGTGAATATTTTGAACTCTCCAACATTTTTGGATGCCAGTTTTGATGGATAGAGAATTCATGGCTGGAAGTTTTTTTCTTTTATTACTTTGACTATGTCATACCGCTGTCTTCTTGTCTCCATGGTTTCAAATGAGAAATCAGCACTTAATCTTATTGTGCTTCCCTTGTATGTGATGGTTATCTTTTCTCTTGCTGCCTTGAGTATTTTCTCTTCGTCTTGAGCATTGGACATTTTGACAAGTATATGTCTTGGAGTTGGCCTGTTGGGATTTATAATGTTTGGGGTGTGCTGTGCTTCCTGGATCTGCACATCCATCTCTCTCAGTAGGGTTGGGAAGTTTTCAGCCATTATTTCCTTCAACACTCCTTCTGTTCCCTTTCCCTTCTCTCCTCCTTCTGGGATGCCCATAATGTGTATGTTTGTGTGTTTTGTATTGTTGGTTAAATCCCTGAATCCCTGCTGGATTTTTTCTATCTTTTTGTCTATCTGTTCTACTATCTGTTTGATTTCAGATATATTGTCTTCCACATCAGTAACATTTCTTCTGCCTGTTCAAATCTGCTGTTATGTGAATCCAGTGTCTTTTTCATTTATTGGATTGTGCCATTGATCACCATCATTTCTGTTATCTTTTTATGTATGTTTACAATTTCTTTAGTATGTTCTTCCAGTGTCTTCTTAATATTCTTAATCTCTTCCTTCACTTCATTAAGTTGGTCCATGATATTTGTTTGGAAAGCTTTGATTAGTTGTTCAATGTTCTGCTCTCTTCCTGGTTTTTAGTTTATTCATTGGACTGGTCATATCTGTCTGTTTCTCAGTGTGGTTTGTAATTTTTTGTTGTCCTCTAGTCATCATTTTATCTTGATGGGTTTATTCGGTTGATTTGCTTCTCTCTCTGCTCTAGAGTTTTATTTAAGTGGTGGTTCTGTGTGTGTGTTAAGTTTTCTCTTTGACACTTTTTCTTATTATTTTATTTCCTTGCTTATTTCTATGTTCCCTTGAAGGTAAAAGATTAGGGCCAGAGGAATTGAAAGTTTTGAGAAAGGAAGAAGTATAATAGTAATATTGATAAAAGTTAGAAGAGGGGCCGTATAAGACTTAGTGAAACGAATATTTAGCTCATGTAAGCAGAGTAGAGTAATAGGAAAAAAAGTGGAGTACCTACAATGGACTGGGAAACCAAATAGAGGAATATGTGTATAATGATTTAGAATGCTAGAATGATGACCAGGGAGAGAAAGAGTGAAGAAAGGGCTGAAAGGAAAGAGTAAATATTAATAGAAAAAGAAGAAAATCGAATAGGTAGAATAGAAATTGACACACTTAAGTTGTGGGATAATGAAAATATGTGGTATGTAAGAAACAAAACAGAAAGCAGAAGGCAGGAAGATAAAGGAAGGGGAAGAGATAGCTTGGGAGATAAAATCAACATAGGCAGAGAATGGGAAATCACTGTAGATGAAGCACAGCAAAGAAGACACAAGCTAGCAGCACCTAATTAAAAAGGAAAAAAAAAAAAAAAAGAAAAAGAAGGGGAGGAGGAAAGAAGAAAGAAAAGCAAGAGACAACAAATAAACAGAGAAAAACCAAACAACCACACAAGCAAGCAGTCAAACAAAGCTAAGGAAGAAAAGTGTTCCTTCTTGGGCCCCTGTGGAACCTCTCAGCCTGCTTGTGTTTATCAATCAAATTTCCTGCAAGTTTGTATCTGGGTGTTTTGAGGCAGATTTTAGCTATTTAACTAAATTAAAAAGAAGATTTCATTTTTTATTTTTTAAAGTGACTGTCTTTTTTTTTGGGGGGGGACGAAATATGGACCCAAAAGAAGTCCTCTTGTAGACCACCTCCTTCACCGAGGGGACCCTAACTAGGCTCATGGAAACTAATCAAGCACATCCCACTTCCTGGCCTCCCCAGGAGAGCTGAAGCTCTGATGCTTGTCAGTGCAGAATGATAAAATTTGCTGACTCTGGCCCCTCTGGAGCAAAGCCTCAGTGTCCCCGGGCTGCTGGGCAAATCAGGCTTCCTCAGTAGATTCGCCTCTCCCCTCAGCCTGGTGCTGCTTCACACCAGCTTATTTGCTCCCCAAAGCTATGAGGGGGTCCAGGCAGCCAAATCCACAGAAGGGAAACCCCTCTCCAACTTCTGTGAGAGCCCTCCCACTCTCGGAGAATGCTCCCTCTCATCGGGGTGCCGGTGGGGGTTGGGGCATATCCCTGGGCAGCTAGGTAAATTAACCTTCCTCAGCAGATTCACCACTCCCCTCTGCCTGGTGAGTCAATCCAGCTATTTTGTTCCCCCAAGATGTAAGGGGTTCCAGGCAACCAAATCCGCAGAAAGGAAACTTCTCTCAGTCCTTCCCCAGAACCCTCTCATTCTCGGAGAACGCTCCCTCACTGGGTTGCCGACAGGAGTCGCACCTCAAACCAGCCTTTTTCCCTGAGGGTGGGGCTCAGCTGTCTGTGTTAACCTCCACAGGCAGGCTTACAACTCACGAATCTCTACCGAGCAATCCACGCCTTCGAGCTGCCTCCAGATAGATGTCCCCAAGGTACTTGCTCCGTGTGCCCACAGCACAGACCCCTGGGCAGGACCCTGTCCACAATCGGCCATCCTCAGAGAGCGAGTCAGTGAGTGCCCTCCTAACCCGATGCCATCATGCCTCTCCCGTCTCTATCTATATAATTTTTAAACAGTAACAGTCATACTGCAACAAGAGACATGTCAGCAAGCTAAACTTAAAAACAATAGAAAATCCTCACTTGGTCGCTTTTATTAATGCCAGCAAAATAAAATTGTTATAAATTTTACTAACATTTAAAAGTAATGCTGGGAATTGTATTACCCGTACTTGTAAATTTGTCAACATTTTTTTCAACTATGTAAGCAGAGAAAGAAAAATTAACTGATATAAAGTAATTAATAAAAGCATGGACACAGGAGCACCATTTTCTCTTTCATCATATGGCTCAGCCAGGACCTGCCTGTCCCCAACTTCCCCGCTAGAAGGTGGCAATACTTTGACTGTCCCTTTCGGTACTGTAGATGCTTTTCCTCTTTCTATCATGATGTTATAACCCAGGAGATCGACCATACTCAGACTTTAACCACTTTTATGAAGTTTATTGAGCTAAGCCCGTGGGTGTCTGCAGCACCTCTCATGCAGGAGAGAACTGCAGCCCCCAGGTTCTAAAATGGCTCCCTTTTATAGGGGGTTGCTGACACAGTTTGCAAGCAAGCAGGATGTACAGAAGTGAATTTTGGCAGTTAGCTAGCGTTTGCACAGAACGCCCTGATAGCCTGGGGCATAGCTGCAGGGTTAAGATGCCCTTGCAAGAATGTTCAAGGGAGGAGAGGTTGTGTGCTTGTCTGTCCTTGCAAGATTGTTCAAGGGAGGGGAAGTTGTGTGCTTTTCAGATAGGACACTTAGGGGACAGTGGAAAATTTTCTTTTCTACGTTACTCTGGTTGCCATGAAGGCCTATGGGTAGGCTAATTTAGGGTTCAACAATGATTGTGTCCAGAAAGAGTCTTGAATCCATAAAAAGTCCCATAGCATCCAGATTTCGAGCTGGCAAAGCCATCAAAAAAACAGATGCTTTGGTAAAATACTCCTAAAATATTACCTGAGAAAGCAGAGAATAAACTACATGGGAACAGAGCAGAAACTCAAAGTTCTGCACTATTTAGGAAAGAAAACACGTCGAAGAAGCCACAACCGGCAGGTCCCTCCCCAGCCTCAGGTGGGAAGAGACCATTCCCTCATATAGACCGGGCAGAGGAGTCCTAGAGCCCTGGGGACCTCCTCCGTGAGTCCACCAGTAATGAAGCCTTTGACCTTCCTGGGGCGGTTGTTCAGGGTCCCGGATGTACATGGAAGCATTTCCATCCCGGTTTCGTCAGAAAAGGCGGTTTCACCCGCCCCCTGCAGACCGGCGGGCCACAGCGCAGGAAGCTCCGGTCCAGCTTGGTGGTAAAAATGTGCCCCACCCCACACCTTCCCTGCCCTGTGGCCTAATTTCTAAGATTGTGTTTGCAGTATTCAACGCCAGTAGACTGAGCCAGGGTGAAGTGGAATCCTCAGCACAGAAAGAAGGTCCTACAGAAGGAGCAGTATTTGGGGAGCCTCCATCCCAAGCCCAGACTCCCAGGTCCACACTAGGCCTGGCACCCAGGATTTTACCCCCACCCCCACCCTTCTGGAGGATGGCAGGTTAAAGCTCTTAGTGCAGCACAACGCCTGTATGGGACTTCCCACATAACTCTACTTAGCCAGAGTCCTGCCTGACTCCATGGTACCAACCCTCTGCCCTGTCCAGTCAGTAGATAGCCACAGTTTTTGGTGTATTTATTGGGGTTCAAAGAAGGTGGTCTGTCAGGAGCTCACTGCCACCTGCAAGCTTGGTGGGTCCAGAACAGTGTACCCAGCAGCCCAGAGTGCACAGAGATGCAGGGTTCACAGAAGCCCAGCGGGGTGGCTACCCTGCTTTGACTATCTTCAGTCTGAACTCAAAAGTTTCCTGGGGAATATCCAATATAAAACGTGGTCTCAGCAGGTAAGTAACCCATATGTTGAAGCAAATATCTTTCTCATATTCTTTCTTTCCCTGTATTCATCACTTCAATCATTATTAATGTATTTTCATTATTTCAATAATAATAATTAACAAAAAAAGCAACAGGAAAATTCTTCACTTCTCAATCTCTCTCTCTTTCCCCTGCTGTACATAGCTGTTATTTCTGGCTATTCTTGCACACTTATTTACTTATTAAGCAGTTTTATTAAGATATATTCACATACCATCTCATCTACCTATTTGTATAATAAATGGCTTTTAGTATAATCACAATATTGTGCAATCATCATCCTCAAAAATTCAGAATTATTTCACTCCCCAAAGACAAAAACTCCACTCACCTTAGTATGCCTCCCCTAGCCCCAAACAACCACTAATCAAATTTCATTTTCATAGGCTGATTTCTATTACAGTTTATAGAAGTGGAATCATAAAATATGTTACACAGTATATCTGGTTCATAGTAATGCAATTATACAGTATTTGTCCTTTTGTGTCTGGCTTGCTTCACTCAACATAATGTCTTCCAGGTTCACCCATGCTGTCATATGCTATTCAACTTCATTTCTTCTTGCAGCTGCATAATATTCCATCATGTGAATACACCACACTTTGCTTATTCATTCGTTGGTTGATGGACACCTGGGTCATTTTCAACTTTTGTCAATCTTGAATAATGCTGCTATGAACATAGGTGTGCAGATTTCTATTTGTGTCACTGCTCTCAGTTCTTCTGGGTATATACCCAGTAGTGGTATTGCACGATCGCATGGCAAGTCTATATGAAGGTTCTTTTAGGAATTGCCAAACAGTCCTCCACAGTGGCTGTACCATTCTGCATACCCACCAACAGTGAATAAGTGTTCCCATCACTCCACATCCTCTCCAACACTTATCGTTGTCTGTCTTTTTATAGTGGCCATTTTGGTAAATGTGAAATGATATTTCATTGTAGTTTTGATTTGCAATTCCCTAATCATTTGTGATGTTGAATATTTTTTATGTGTTTTTTTTTTTTTTGCCATTTATATTTCTTCTTTGGACAAATGTCCATTTAAGGCTTTTCCCCATTTTTAAATTGGGTCATTTGTCGTTTTATTATTGAGTTGTAACATCTCTTTATATATCATGGATATTAAACACTTCTCAGATAGTGATTTCAAAATAATTTCTCCCATTGAGTTGGCTGCCTTTCAACCTGTTGACAAAGTCATCTGTGGTGTAAAGTGTTTAATTATGGGAGGACCCATTTATCTATTTTTGTTGTTGCGTATGTCTTGGTGTAAGATCCAAGAAACACCACCTACCACAAGGTCTTTAAGATATTTCCCTACATTTTCTTTTAACAGTTTTATGGCCCTGGCTTTTCTATTTAGGCCTTTGATCCATTTTTAGTTGAGTCTTGTATAGGGAGTATGATAGGGGTCCTCTTTCATTCTTTGGGTTATAGATATCCAGTTCTCCCAGCACCATTTGTTGAAGAGACTGTTTTGTCCCATTAACAAGGACTTGGTAGGTTTGTCAAAAACCAGTTGACCATACAGGTGAGGGTTTATTTCTGCACTCTCATTTCCATCCCACTGATTGATGTGTCTATCTTTATGCTGGTACCATGCTCTTTTGACCTCTGTAGCTTTGTAATATGTTGCAAGGTCAGGCAGTAAAATTCTTCCCATGTTGCTCTTCTTTTTTTAGAATGTGTTTGGCTATCCAGGTGCACTTTTCCTTCCAAATGAATGTGGAAGTTCCCTTTTCTATTTCTGTAATGTAGGCTGTTGGAATTTTGATTGGCATTGCATTGAATCTATAAATTATTTTGGCTAGGATTGTCATTGTCATGATATTTATCCTCCAATCCATGAACACAAAATGTGTTTCCATTTGTTTAGGTCTTCATTGATTTCTTTTAGCATTGTTTTGTAGTTTACTGCACATGGGTTCTGTAATTCTTTGGACAAATTGATTCCTAGGTATTTGAGTCTTTTTGTTGCTATTGTAAATGGAATTTTTTCCCCCTAATTTCCTCTTGATTTTTCAATCCTAGAGTACAAAAGCATTACAGAATTTTAATTGTTGATCTTATATCCTGCCACTTTGCTGAACTCATTTATTAGCACAAGAAGCTTTTCATGGACTTTTCAGAATTTTCTAAATATAGGATCATGTCATCTGCAAATAGTGACAGTTTTACTTCCTGTTTTCCTATTTAGATGCCTTTAATTTTTTTGTCTAATTGCTTCACCTAGAACTTCTGATACAATGTTCAATAACAATGATGACAGTGGGCATCCTTGTCTTGCTCCTGATCTTAGAAAGCTTTCAACTTTTCCCCTTTGAGTGCAATGATGGCTGTGGGTTTTCATATATGTCTTTTATCATATTGAGGCATTTTCCTTCTATTCTTATCTTTTGAAGTGTTTTTATCAAGAAAGGATGCTGGATTTTGTCAAATGCCCTTTCTGCATTGATTGAGATGATCATGTGGACTTTTTCCTTCAATTTGTTAGTGTGGTATATTATATTGATTGATTTTCTTATGTTGAACCAGGCTTGCATACCAGAAATAAATCCCACTTGGTAGTGGTGTGTGTCTTTTGATATGCTGTTGGATTTGATTTACAAGTATTTTCCTGATAATTTTTGCATCTATGTTCATTAGAGTGATTTTCTGTAAATTTATTTTCTTATACATTTTAATCTGGCTTTGCTATTAGGGTGATGGCTTCATAATATGTGTTGGGTAATTTTCCCTCCTCTTCAATTTTTTGGAAGAATTTAAACAGAATTGGTGTTAATTCTTTTTTAAATGCTTGGCAGAATTCACCTTTGAATCCATCTGGTCCTGGACTTTTCTTTGTTGGGATTATTATTGATGACTGATTCAATCTCTTTAAATGTGATTGATGGGAAGCAGGTGTGACTCAACCAGTTGAGCATCCACCTACCACATGGGAGGTCCTAGGTTTGGGTCTCTGTGCCTTCTAATGAAGACAAGCAGACACCTGTACCCACTGCAATGAGAGCTAGACTCCATACCCACAACAATGAGAGCTAGATGCCTGTCCCCACAGCAGCTAGAACTAGGCACCACACCCCACCCCAATGAGTAGATGCCTAAAGGAGCAGATGCCACAGGTCAGCAGACAAGGCAGCCCACAGGAAGCAGGTGTGGCTCAGGCCTTTGGGCTTTGTCTCCCATGTGGGAGGTCCCGGGTTTGGTTCTGGGTGTCTCCTGGAGAAGATGAGCAAACAATGAGCAGACAGACAATGAGAACCATTGGGGGAGGGGGAGAAATTTAAAAAAATAAATAAAAGAAATGAAATGTGATTGATTTGTTAAGTTCTTGTATTTCTTATAGCGTCAGTTGTAGGTTGTTTGTGCAGTTCTAGGAATTTGCCCATTTCATCTAGTTTGTGTAGTTTGTTGGCATACAGTTTCTCATAATAGCCACGTATGATCTTTTTATTTCTATGAGGTCAGTAATAACTTCCCCTTTTCATTTCTCATTGTATTTATTTGCAACTACTATCTTTTTTTCTCTGTTAGTCTAAATGGGGGGTTGTCAGTTATATTGATCTTCTCAAAGAACCAGCTTTTGGTGTGTTTTTGTTGTTGTTGTTGTTTTGTTCTTTTACTTTTTTTTTTTTTTTTTTTTTAAGATACTGGGCCCAGGGATTGAACTGGAGACAACGTATGTGGGAAGCTGGAGCTCAACCATTGAGCCACATCAGATCCCCTGAGTTGTTTTTTGTTTGTTAACTTGTTGGGTTTATTGTTTGTTTGTTTGTTTTTAGGAAGTACTGGGAACCAAACCTTGGACCACCGATGTGGGAAGCAGGTGCTCAATTTCTTGAGCCACATCTGCTCCCCCAAGCTTTTGATTTTGTTGATTTTTTTCTATAGTTCTTTTGTTCTCAATTTCATTTATTTCTGCTCTAATCATTTTTTTCTTTCTGTTTGCTTTGGGATTGGCTTGCTGTTCTTTTCCTAGCTTCCCCAGTTGTTTAGTTAAATCTTTTTTTTTTTTTTTTCCTTTTTTTTCTTTTTGAGGTACAGAGGGCCAGGGACTGAATCTGGGACCTCATATGTGGGAAGCTGGTGCACAATCACTGAGCCACATCGGTTTCCCTTGGTTTCTTACCTGGATGACTGGCTAAAAGATGACAAGTTTCATCATTGATTTAGAAAATATATGTGCCAAGGCATATTTATGGAGTAGAGTGTATTTTGAATTGATGAATTCTCTTTCAAACATGATCAATTTTGGTTCCTCTGAAATAGTTAATTGTAGTCTAGGAAGCTGCTGGGTACATGTATCCAGAGCTCATAGGATAAAACTGGCCTAGTGAATTAGACTTATGCATTAGTGGTATATACATGACAACTCTCCTCATAGCATTAGATGAGAGTTCTCAACAAGAGTGTCCAAAAGGGAGAAAAGTTGTCTTATGGTAGAATTCTAAAATATTGGCATTATGTAAAGCACAAAGGTAGCAGAGCCACCAAGGGAGAATCCAAGTGGACAGATATATGGGAAAACACAAAGATTCTGTTGACTTTGAAAACAAAATATATTGGTTTTCTAGATGAAAGGTGATTTGAATGGTGTCCTGTGCTACAGTAGAAGTAAACTAAGAAGACTTCATTGAGTTTAGGGATAAGAAGGGTGTTGGTGAACTTGGTAATAGTCATTGCACTGCAATGCTGAGAAAATTCATCAGAATACAATACTTAATATAAATGTGAGGGAAGAAGTGAGTGTTAGTGACTTTTCCAGGATGTTTGGTCTTAAAGGAGAGAAGAGAAACTAATAAGTAAAAGAGGTAAAGGTAGAAGAAAAGAAATTCAAAGTCACTGGTAAGCTTTTTGCATATATCTTCTTTTTAGATTGATGGGAAAGATGGATTAAAGAGTGAGAATATTATATGAGACAAAGAGTATGGGAGCCAAAATTTAAATTTAATTATTAGAAAGAAAACACTGTCTGCAAAAATATTGTAAAGGATAGACATGGAAGCAGGGAGATTTTTACAACTGGTGACAAGAAGTTTAAAATTTCTCCATTTTGTTACTTTAAATTCTCCTCTGATATTAGAATTATTGACATCTACTGAAATGCCAACTGAGAGGAGTAGTATGGGAAATGATGAAAAATCAAAGGGTCTGAAATAGTAACACAGACTGGGAAACAGAAAGTTGATTCCGAAAAAACAAATGTAAATGACTATTTGATTTTTAATATGTTAATTTTGTAATTGCTCACTTTTGCATGGATTGTGTTCTTGGTAGTTTAGGTAGGATTGGTAAAAACAAATTCCTCAAATACCAAATTTTGGTGTGTCTGGAGGGAAATATGGTAAGAAAGTTTACAATGTTGCCAAGGGTAATTGTAATAATAAATCATGGAATCTAAGCTGTGTAGTGGAAGAATTGATTAAAGAAAGTGATATAATTGATAAGGAATAATTAGTGAGGCTTAAGGAATGTGATATGAGTAAATAAATTCAAATTTGTAGTGTCACAACCAGGGTGTGAAAGGAAGGGAAAAAGATTGCAGTCATAAAATAATATTTTATTTTGAATATTTAGAATTGATCAATTTCCAGATGAAATAAGGTCCAAGATGGAGTCATGTATGTGGGAAACTCAAGTGGATTGTTAGTGGAGTAACTAATAATAAGATATCATGAATCTGAAAAGCTATATTATTAAATGTATGGCTTACATGGGCATTGATAGCAAGATTGTGGAAGAGGGATAGAATAATCGTGGAGGCAAAATCTTTTGTGAATTAAAAGGAATCTGGCTTTTCTGTAACCTAAAACTTCTTTGAAGACAAAATGAAAAAAATAAGACACAGGGGGAATAAACCAAAGAAAATGTCACTGTACATACAGGATAACAGATCTTACAGTAATGAAAGGCAAGTGTAAAAAAAAAAAAAAACACTTTAAAATATTTTTAAATTATTTTTTATTATCCAGGATTTTTTCTATTTTTTTCTTTTTAATTTTTTTTGTATTTTATTTTTAAAACTATCATTATTATTTCATTTTCTTATTAATTGTATTTGGCTATTTTATTGGCTTCATTTTTGTAAGGTCTTGGATCACAGAAGGGTAGCAACTGTGGCAGGGGAAGATCATTCATGTGGAATTTCAGTGATGGGGGATACATGGGAGGAAGCTCACCTGGGCATACATATAAGGCATATAAATGTGTTCAAATACTCATGGAGCATTGTCATGGTGAATGGAGATTCACACAATAACCGAAAGAATATCAAACTCCCATCCTGGGGAGCTCTGCTACATTCCCTAGTGGAATAGCAAGAAATACCTGAGTACAGGGGCAATGAGTTGTGAAGGAGGATGGTCCATTGATGGGCCTTTGATATTGATGACTGTGCTTATGAACCTTTACTCATGAAATTGAAACTTAACCTAGTATTATAGGGTACCTAAGAGTTACCTCCTGAGAGCCTCGTTGTTGCTCAAATGTGGCCTCTCTCTAGGCTGAACTCAGCATATAAATACATTACCTTCCCCTCAATGTGGGACATGACTATCAGGGAAAAGCCTCCTTGGCACTGAGGGATTACTACCAAGCACCAACTAGCATTGCAACTGGAAAAAGACCTTGACCAAAAGGGAGAAAGGGCAAAAAGAAATGAGTTTATATGACTAAGAGACTTCAAAGTGAGTCAGGAGGTCATTCCAGAGGTTATGCTTATGCCTGTCTCAGCAGGATCTCAATCAGTCAAAGTAGATACTAAACCAAATAGGGGGGTTACTGAGGGCTCTAAAGATATCCAGACACTATAGTCAGGGCAGATAGACAGGAGTTAGGTGCCTTGCCAATGGGCCCTACTTTGGAATTTAGGCTCTCCAGTGTGACAGAGTTGGACTTATTTGTGGTTTCCCTACACATGGCTCTTCTGTCCTTCTATTTGGATTGATAATTACTGCTAGAGTTGGTATGTGTACATTCAAGAGACTTAAATCTTTGGGCTGTCCATGTCCACTTGGGCCCTGAATCTCAAGGGAGTTGCAAAACTTACTCTCCAGTTCATTGGTCTCACCAAGGACAACTAACAAGGAGGTGATGATGAACAACCACCATACCAAGGAACCGAGAGAGTCTACAACTGCAAGCAAGAGAGTCCCATCCATCTGCCCTATGGGATTGAAGGCTCCTCTCAATTAGATGTAGAGTGGACATCACCATCCCAGAATCTTCAGAATTGGGGAATGAACTATGGACTAAAGTAGACTTACTGGTATTCTACTATAGACTTATAATGATTCTAGCAATGGAAGAAATTATATTATTGATGTGGAGGCAGTGGCCACTGGAAGTTCTGAGGGTAGGGAGAGGGAAAAATAGGTGTAATATGGGGGCATTTTCAGGACTTATAAATTGTCCTGAATGACATTGCAATGACAGATACAGGCCATTATATATCTTGCCATAACCTACAGAATTGTGTGGGAAAAAGTGTAAACTACAATGTAAACTGTAATCCATGCTTAGTGGCAATGCTCCAAAATGTGTTCAATTGCAATGAATGTACCCCACTAAAGAAGGATGTTGTTAATGTGGGAAAGTGTTGGAGATGTGGAGAGTGGGGCATGTGGGAATCCCCTATATTTTTTATGTAACATTTATGTAATCTAAGTATCTTTAAAAAAATAAAAAAATTAACAAAAAGGAATGACCTGGAGAATTATAAATGACAGCAATGGAAATGGATATAAACCTCCAAACATCAGAAGAGTTTATTCAAATAAGGGTGTAGTAATAAGTTTGAAGCTATGCTTTAATGATGCGGTTGCAGTTTGAAACTTTTTTATGAATCCCAAAAAGAGAACTAATCCATTGCTATGTGTGAAAGACCATTTTAACTGGATTACATCAATGAGGTGTGACTCAAATTGAGGTGGTTTATATCTACCTTTTCTCTGGGTCTGATATAAACCAGAGACACAGAGAGAGACAGACAGACACAAGAAAAGGAAGCTGTCATATTTGATCCTGCCATGTGAAAGAGGCCTAGAGAATTGCTTAAGCACAAAGCCCCCAAGAGGCTGGGCCTTTGAAGCAGCTCAAGGGGAGACAGTGAGTCTGGAGAGGAAGACTGAGATCGGTGGCCATCTTGCTTCACCTCATTCATGGACAACAGAACCAAGAGTAGCTGACTTTGGTGAGAAAGCACCTCTTATTGTGCCTCATTTTGGAATTTTCACAGTCTTGGAACTGTAAGCTTTTATCCCAAATGAAAGCTTTATAAATGACAACCCATTTCTGGTACTTTTCATTGTCAGCCCCTTGGCAACTAGAACAGATGCTTACCTTGTCTCCCAGTTCTGAAACATGTGGAGAGTTGCAAATTGACCAGTCTGCAGGGATGTGGCCGGGAGAGAAACAGGTTTCAAGGGGAAGCCAGGTGTCAGATTAAGAAGGGATAATTAAATGATTGAAGATGTTGGAGGGTTTGGTAATATGACAGCAAGATCTACACAGATTTGAAGATACATGATAAGTATGTTTCTGAATCACTTAAGTTTTTTTTAAATTTCATTATGCATATTTAAAAAAAAAACTAGGCTATTCACACTTCTGAGGTTTTTCTTCTTCAATTCACAAATAATACATTTTCACGATTAAAGAAAAACTATTAATACATATACATACTACAAAATCAAAATTAAAATTGTTCAAATCTATGGTCTAGAGATCATCCGTATCCAATATGTTGTTTGTTGCCTTTTATAAACAAAAATTCACCTTTTGGGATCAATTATTTATTATTATTTCTTTCAATTAAGAAATTTCAAATGGATTAGAATTTTATATAAAGTGTTCCAAATATCAATAATTTAAAAAAATATATCGACATCTATGGTCAGATAATCCTCAATCATTAGTTTTTCTTATTAATATATATATATATGACAGATGTTTCAATTGTATAAAATTTTTAATAAAATATCATCTTTCTAACTTATAAAATCCCCATAGAGTTTCATGTTTTCTAATTTCTGCCTAGAACAAATTTTTACATTGTGAAAAAAGAAACTAACCTAAAAATAACAGAGAACCCATAAGAATTCTTTGACTGTGTTCAACATAAGATTATTGTGGGTCAGAACCATCTCCTAACATCTGCTTGTCAAATGCCTACAGAGTCACGAAGACTCAGAACATATGCCCTAGGAATGTTTGTTGTCAAAGAATTGTATATAAATTTCATGGCCAAAAGCAATCATTCAGCAGTGTCTGGTTTATCCTCTTTGGGATCACAGATAATCCAGAGCTTCAAGCTATTCTCTTTGGTGTCTTCCTTGTGATATATTTAGTTAGTGTCTTGGGTAATGCTGGTTTGATTGTGCTAATCAGAATCAGTCCTCAGTGACACACACTCATGTATTTTTTCCTCAGCCATCTGGCTTTTGTTGGTTTTTCTTTTACTTCATCCGTCACTCCCAACACCTTGGTGAACTTTCTGTGTAAACTTAAAAGTATAAAATTTTATGCTTGTGTCACTCAGTTGTGCTGCTTTATCACATTTGTAGTTTGTGAAATGTTCTTGTTTTCAATTATGGCATATGATCAGTATGTTGCCATCTGCAACCTTTTACTCTATGTCATTCTCATACCTTGGAAACTCTGTATTCAAATGATTGCCAGCACATACTTCTGTGGATTCACTGGGGGTCTTGTTCAGATGTTGGCAACATTATGCTTGTCTTTTTGTGACTCCGATGTGGTCAACCACTTCTACTGTGATGATGTCCCCTTTATTGTGCTGGCGTGCTCTGACACACACATCAAAGAACTGATGCTATTGATCATTGCTTGGTTCAATACACTTTGCTCTCTTTTACTTGTGCTAATTTCTTATGTTTTCATTCTATTTGCCATTCTGAAGATCCATTCTGCTGAAGGAAAACAGAAACCCTTTTCGACCTGTCCTTCCCACCTGACTTCTATCACAATATTTTATGGGACAATCATTTTTATGTACCTACAGCCCACGTCAAGCCATTCTCTAAACACAGATAAATTTGCTTCAATGTTTTATGTGGTGGTAATTCCCATGCTAAACCCATTTATCTATAGCATGAGAAATCAGGAGGTAAAAAGTACACTGAAGAACATTACAGAAAAATTGTTTTTGGCTATCAGATAACTGAAGAATCACACTGCACAGGGATTAGAACACTCTGAGTTGTGCCTTATCTAATGTAATAATGCTGGAAAATGACAAAGCCAAATCCCTTACATCAAGTTCTGAAACACATTTTTCTGAAATGTAGCTCGTTAGTCTCATGGAGAATAAACCACCACTTCATTCTCAAAGATTTCCACATGCAAAGCATTTTGTAAATTTTACTTGAGTTGTTTAATTGAAAAGGGGAGAGAAAGAAAGAGAGAGAAAGAAAATCTTAATCCTTTATGGCCATCAGCACACACACACACAAAAGATATTGGGAAATGGTGGCTTTATCTGAACTATGTGTGATATTAGAAATTTTGGATTGCTTTGCAATAGATAACCATTTGATAATATGGAAAACACGTCACATTTTAATAGCAGACATTTTGGGTTTGAACACTCTGCATAATTTCTGGAGAAGCTAGCAGGAGCAGAGTTACTTTGACATTGAGCATTTCGTGACACTGATTCTGTATCAGTTTAGACCACTGCGGCAGCTCACACTGTTATAATTTGCTGCCTGTTATATGTATGTAAGTGTGTGACTAGGAACTTGCACTTTTCATTAAAACAGTTTGGCTAACAATTTTTGTTTTTCCAGTTAATAACTATTAGCATGAGTAACTTCACATTTCTGTGCCTGGGTTTTCTCATCTACTAAATGGAGTAATAGTTCCTTTCTCTTAGACTGATTCTGAGGATCAAATGAGATGATGCATGTAACAGGAATCATACAGTTCCTGGCATGTAGCTAGAACTTCATAAACATTGCTATTTTATCTCATGAATTACAATATTATTGTATCAACGATTCATTTTATTTGATCTTAGATAATGGGGTAATTGCCCTTTTAGAAATAGTTGCCAACACAGTATGCTTAATTTAAAACCAACAAATTGAAAACTGTAAACCAAAAGAGTATTTTCTTTTGACCATTTAAAACAATTTAATGCTTTTAAATTTACTTCTGTGGGATGATGAATATATTTTAAACTGCTTGTTTTATGTTTTTCCACACCTGCTACTCAATATTATTTAAAATGTGCATCTTTTACTTGGAAAAAAAGTCATTCTTGTTACATTTAGTAAAAATAAGGTTAATAAACTATGACTTTTTTCAATTCCAAACTTTTCAAAATAAAAATAGTGCTATTGAATGCTTCTGTGTCAGGTGCTGTGGAGAGCATTTTAAGTGGACTACATTGGTTAATTTTCATAACCCCAACTGAGGTGGATATGATTCTCTATTTAATAAAGAAAAGATTCAAAGTAGTTTATGTAATATACTAACATGTATATATAATTTTATTATAGAAGTAATCACACATGTGGAGGATCACTGAGATTTCCCCTATAAGTCATGTAGGAAAATTATACCTCAGAGCTCAGGGTTAAGAGTCCATTAATTGGTTTCTAAGATTGAATTTGGTTTAATCCAAATGTGAAGCTCAATTTTTAATGAATATCATTTGCCTCCAAAGAGAGTTGTACAACATTGAGAAGTTTTTAAAAAAACTGAACAGTGATTCACAAAAAAAGCACTTAAAAACTAGATTTAAATTTAAAAAAATCATAAGTTAAAAAACCATTAGAAAGTTATGTAAGCCTGAGTCTGGCACAGAATATACTCATAAGCTCTAGAAAGGAAAGGAAAGGGAAAGGCCACCACATAGAGGGCAGAAAACCCTTCTGCTATTATTATCCTTTTTCCCGTCAGTGATGTTGACCTCAAAGGTATTTCCTCCCACACCCTTTGGTGCTGTATGAGTGAGAGCAAGGCTCCTGAGAATGTGGCCAGAGTTCCTCTTGCATCTCTGCTGTGTGTTAGGAAGCCAGCTCCTAAGTCTTCAGCCATAACTGTACTCCCACCCCATCCTGCCAAGGTGAATGGCACACGGGGTTGTGAGACTACCATCAGTGCCCTCAGCCTTCCTAGCAGCTGTGCTGAGAGCTAGTTGTGGACTGTGTAATTGGGCCCCTTAGCAGCTGCTGTGGTATCACGACTGGCTTGGGCTGTGCTCAGTGCTGGGGGACAGGAATTTTGCCCAAAGAATATTATCAACCTGGATCACAGGCTAAAGAAAAACAAAATTGTAGAGAAAAACAACCAAAACCTAACCAGATTCCACTTTGATCCTTGGACATCATTGTGTCCTATTTGCTATTATAAAACTGCCTTAGAAACCAATTAATGGACTCTTAACCCTGAGCTCTGAGGTATAATTTTCCTACATGACTTATAGGGGAAATCTCAGTGATCCTCCACATGTGTGATTACTTCTATAATAAAATGCCAACATTCTATGCTTAATCTAATTACTAACAGACTGAATCAAGTGCCAAGAGGAAAGCATAAGCAATAAAAATATCTATATATAATCGTTAGTTCTTCTTCATAGATTACAACTAATATTGCTTTGAAAATATGTGGATGGAATATGGACTCTTCTGACCCAAACTTAAATAATAACTACATTTAAGAAAATGTGAGGGAATTATAAATGAACATACAGAAAAATGTAAATTAAACATCTAATTCTTAGATTCTAGATGCATTCCTAAAAATCCTGTGCCTCTACAAAATGATTTTGTAATTAAGTTAAAGCATATTTTAAGGGAATTTTAACTCAATGCATTTGTTGGGTTGTCATTGTTACAATGATTACAGGCCACTTAATTCATCTCTTTTGTAAATATTGATTTCTGCATATTGAACATGATTATATGTGACACTCTACAGCATATATTAGCTGTGTAAATTTGGGCAAGTTGCTTATCTCCTTGTGTTTCACATTTTACATCTCTAAAATTGTAAATAATTGCATCTACTACTTAAAGCTGATAAGAAGATGAAATGAGTTGATAAATTCTAAACTTTTAAAATAGGGATAAGAAATGGCAAACAATCAAAGTTACTTTTTTATTATTTTTATTATCATTAGTATGTTTTATTCAAATATAATATATTAAAGTACCAAGTTATACAGAAAGGGCACTTTCCTTTTTAGAGCAAAGCATTCTTGGCTCAACTGAAAATAGTTAAAAAGTAAGTGAGGCTAAAAAGAATCTAATAAGGAGTCTAAAGATTTTAATATCCTTGTCCAAAAAAAATTGCTTTGATTTTTATTCAAATTACAAAACTATTAATTTGCAGAAACCAAAAAATGTCTTGATGATGGGTCATGTCACTGGCAATAATAATAATATTGATATTTATCAAGTGTCTATTAGGTGCCAGTCATTGTGCCAAGGTATTTCCATATATTTATATTGAAATCTTCATACCTAGCCTGGGAGGTGAGCATTTTTCTTTTATTTTTTTACAAATAACTTGAACGTTCTATACTATACAACTAGTAGTAACAAAACTCAAATTCAGGGTGAAATCATTCTGAAAGTGGTCGTGTTCTTCACTAATCTCAGAATCTGCCAAAGATTCATTGCTTGCCACTTTTTTTCAGCCTCTTGATTTTATATATCCAGATACAAAAACATCATAGACACCAAAGAAGAGATGAAAAACACATATTTTTAAAAAAATCAACCTGGAGATAAAATGAATAAAGTTGATTTTGAGGTTTTGACTGAGTGACTGGCATTTCAGCAGAAATCAACCTCCTAGAGCAATTCCTAGAGAAAAGTTTTAGAGGCTCCACAGAAGAGTTTCTGCCCAGGAAGATGCTGAATGGCATGCTTATAGAACATAGTGGAATTTCTTAGCTGAAGTCTTTTAGAAAAACCAGGGTCAACTTAAGAAGTGATAATCAGTAGTGGGGAATTAAAAATGTTTAAAGACATGAAAACTTCTATTCAATTAATGTTTAAGCATTGCTGTTTTAAATAATTCTATGCAGCAAAGAGGTACAGTGAAACCTTTGAAGACCGGTATTCCTCAGGTGGATAGCATTCTGTAGACATGAATTTCTTTATCTGTTAAAGGAGAGACTGACTATGATGCTTCTCTGTGTCGTGTATTTAATACGTGAGTAATGTGTGTATCTTCCAAAATAAATGCATATTGGATGCCTTAGTAGGGTGAGTAGAAACACGGGTTTCTCTGTTAAACCTGCTTTAAACACATGAGAATTCATTCAAGCACAAGGTTCTAAAAGGACCTCATGACAACATATCTGAATTGAAGTTTGCAAATTAAATGCAGAAGAGGAAATAATTACCATGCATTTGCAAATCCCAAGTTGTAGCCTATGTAATGACCACAAATTTCAAAATAGCATTCAAAAATGGTTAAATATAAAATAATATTAAATCACTATTAAATTTGGAGTTGTTTTTTCTGAACTTTCAAAATACAAAAGCATATTGATCATTAATTTTTTAATTATATGTCATAATCTCACAAGAATGACTGCATAAACAGGTACAGATAAATGACATCACAACTTAAGGTTATTTTTAATTAAACCAAGATGGATATACATACATTTATTTATTTAAAAATACAATTTCCTATCACCATGTTTTTCCAAGTAATTCTTTTAAGAACAAAAGCAATGATTGTTTTTTTTTTTTTAAATCTGATAATGACACACTAAATCCAGATATTAGAATACCCTTTATTCATAATAACAATAGCTAAGAAAACAAAAGTCAGACAGACTAGAATTTGCATTTGAATTTTTAAATAACTGGTTTTGTTACCTTAGACAATTTATAAATAGTTGAGGCCTGGAAATAAAATCTCACCCATCTCTTAGTTGTGTTTGCTTAGAAGAAGCAGGATTACTTAAGTGCCTAGCAGATAGTAGACATTAGCCAGGCTTTCCCCCTTTTACTTAAAGACTAATATTCCTTTGAAAGCTCAATGAATTAATTTTAAATTACTTATAACTTTATGTATCAAAAAGTTTATATAACAAACATTTAGATGGCCCTATTACCACTGAATATTGTTCTATTATTTTCCAGAATTACACACAGATCCACACAGAATTAGTGTGTTGTCCAAGGTTGCACAGTTAGTAAGTGAAAGAAATAGCAAACTCAGGCAGTCTTGTTCCAGAATTCAGAGTTCTGACAATAACATGCTACCACTTTACATGGGATAAGTGTCTGTGTTTGTTTCAACATAATTTCTGTAGTCTATAAAAAATGATGGCCTCAGGACACTTTAAATCATACTGACTTTCCAAAGTTGCCCTTGGTCCTTGGAGAAAAGGTCAAGATCTGTTAAAGAAACTCATATTTTCAGTTGGTTGGAAAAGAATGATAAGAAATATAAGCAAGAGAAAACTTGATTTATTTCCTTGATTTTCTTTAATAAAGCATTTTTATTATTTTCTTAATTGCAATATCTTTAAGGTTTCACAACCTTTATCCAAGGCTTTCTTCAAGGATTCTTTCACCTCTTTATTCCTTAGACTATAGATTAGGGGTTTCAACATGGGGATGACCACTGTATAAAATCAGAAGCCACTTTATCTGTGTCCAGAGAGTGGTTTGATTTGGGCTGTAGGAACATAAAGATCAGTGTGCCAAAGAAAATAGTAACAGACACCACGTGGGAGCCACAGTTGGAGACTGCCTTGCGTCGCCCCTGGGTAGAGCAGATCCTTATAATGGGGTAATGATAAAGATGTAGGAAATGAGGGCAATTGAAGAAAAACAGATCATAATTAAGCCAGCAAAGGCAAAGATTAGAATTTCCTTCATATGTGTGTCTGAGCAGGACATAGCTAAGAGCAGGAGGTCATCACAATAAAAATAGTTAATTACATTAGGCCTGCAATAAGTTAGAAAAAGTGATAATGGTATGGAACAGGGCAACCAGAAAGCTGTATATATATGAAACAGCCACTAACTGAATGCAGACTCTTTTTGACATCAGTACTGAGTAAGGCAGGGGATTACAGATAGCTACATAGAGATCACAGGCCATGGAGGCTTAAAGGAAGCACTCAGTGATCGTGAAAGTGAGAAAACAGCCCAGTTGTGTTGCACAAGCATGGAAAGGAATCATGTTGCATTCCACAATAAAATTCACCATCAACTTCCGTGTAATGGCAGAGGAATAACAAAAGTCAACAAAGGCCAAGTGGCTGAGGAAATAATACTTAGGTGTGTGGAGTCTAGAGTCAATATTGATTAAGATAATCAATCCCCAGCACTGTCACCAGATAGATGACTAAAAACACCACAAAATATGGGGCCTGCAGTTCTGGCCAGTCTGTGATTCCCTTGAGAATGAATTCTGTGACATAAGTGACATTATCGTCATCCATTTTTTTCTGGGGGAGTTTTGCTGCAGATGAAGATTAAAGATGACACATCTCGTGGTCCATGCCAATCACCTATGTGGTAGGTGATTACTAGTGTCTTGTTGCCTTGAATCTTGTGATCATGTGGTCAAAAAGTAGTCATTACCTCCAGGGAAGAAAGTCTTTCATTTTCAATATAGTCTCCTTAAAATTTATTTTGCTTCATAATTTTTAAAAATAAAGGAAGATGTTGGTTAATGCAATATCATTTGAATGAAACCAAGTGAGAAAACCACCACTAAAATGTGAATGTTTTTGCTACTATTTTCTTTTCTAACCATATAAAAATACGGCAGCACAAAACTATATAAACTCACAAAAGGATCGATATTCGTACTACCTTATTTTTCACTTTTGTGCATTTCACACATTATTAAAATATATGAAAATAAAATAATTATATATGTGCCATGACTATATCTCTTTTCCCATTTACACAGAATTTATGCTATAAAAGCTAAAAGAAAATTGATCAGAGATATGGAGAAACATCCAATTTTATTTATATAGGAATTAGAGAGCTAGGTTTTATTCCCAATTCAAATTTCACCATATTTTTGTTTTTTATTGCAAAAATGTTAACAAAATCAAGTAGTTTATCAAACAGCTTGTAATTTTAAAGTACATGTAAATAAACATCTTTTCCCATAAGTATTTGTAAATATATTTCTTGGGCTTAAAATATCCAACTCATTTCCTCTACTAGATTTTACTTTTGGCAACCTGTCCGAAGGAACTGTGCAACTTTAAACAAAGTTTCAAGGAAATGTATATAGGCAGAGGGAGCTCTTGATGCATGTTTCAGAATAATTGTTATTTAGATTTCTACCAGCCCTATAAAAGAAGACCATTCTCATTTTGCCCAATATTGGTCTCCTGAATTTTACTTTTTCTCCTGGAATTATTTCCTGTGAAGTAGAATCTTAAAATATTAATACCATAAAATGCCTAGAAAGAACAAGTTTAAGCCCTTAATATTTCAGATTTAAATTATTAGTACTATTGTTATTACATCTGTTTTAAGAGTGTTGCCTTTATCACTGTATTTAGTGTAATATTTGAATTACTTCATGATTGACTCTCACTAACCCATCATCCCTAACAATTTAAAAGAAACATAAACAAAAATCAGGGTCCAACCTCTTGTTGCACAGAGAGGATGATGGAGAATGGACGTGACTGGGTATGTCTCACTGCAGAGACCATATTCCTAATCAATATGTGAAACTGCCCAAAGCTGTAATGACTCTCTCCTTCAGCTTTAATCACCAGGATAGAACAATAGGGCTGGCAGATACATCCATTTTCCATAGCATCATGCTAAATATTTAAGGCTTAGAGAAGACAAAGATGAAAGCTGTAGCTTATCAATTGCTAAGTTTTCCATGTAGTTTGCCAAGTTAAAATGACAGGGGCTGTGATGGTTAGGCTAATGTGTCAACTCGGCCAGGTAATTGTGTCCAGGTGTTTGTTCCAGCAAGCACTGGGCTAATTGTAATACAAGAGCATTTATGGACTTCAATCACCGGTGAGTTTACTGCGTGGATGGCTGATTACATCTGCATCAATCAGGGAGATTTCATCATCAACGGGTGGCGCTTTTATCCAATCAGTTGAATGACTTAAAAGCAGAAGTGATTTCAACATTCAGAGAGAATTTCCCAGCTCCTCATTGGTCAGGCAACTTCTCCCAGAAATTCATCAACGACCTTTCATAGGACTTTCATCGGAGCCACTGGTTTGCAGCCTGCCTGCAGAACCTGGACTTGTGCATCTCCACGGTTGCATGAGAGATTCTTAAAATTTCATATTATTGACAGATATCTCCTGCTGATTCTGTTTCTCGAGAGAACCCTGACTAATACAGGGGCTACAGATTTAAAAAGTTAACAATCTAATGCTATCCTTTTTAGTAAAATAATTATTGCATTTGAGAATATTCAGTATTGAGGTTTCCCTTCCTTGCATACGGGACTTAAATACACTAAACGTTTTCTTACAGTCTTTTATTTCAATTTCATCTATGAAGTTATGATTTGAACCCAGTTGAGGATAATTATAAGGTTACCAAATGATGTAAAAGTAAAGTAGACCACCTTCACTTTAAGATGCTGGCGGGCGAAGAGGTTTACTTATATCATTTTTTTTTTCACTTAAAATAACAAAGACTATCCATAAATTATGGTTTCTTTATTGAACTTGTAGAACTTCAGGATTTCTGGTGGTTCCAAGGTACATGTTAAACCAAATCAGAGTGAACTGTATGGGAAAATAAATGTATCAATGTGAACACTAACTATGGTAAATAGTTATTATTTAGAGTTGATAGTGAAGTTGAATATTAAACTGGAGCTTGAATTCCAAATTCAAAACTAACAAGTCACATAGAAACAAAATTACACATGAAAATCTGTTAAATTAGTCATAAAATATAGTATATATTGTCCATACAAGTTTCTCAATTTCTCTACATCTTTAAAAGTAATTTTTCTTCATGGCCAGCAATTTGTTTCTCTAGGATGCTCTGAAGGAACCATCATCTTAAATTCTCATCACTTATTCAATCATTTCCACATCTCTGTCAATTTTGAGGAGAAATCCTTAAAATCATAGGCATAATTTACCCACAGATTCCTTCAATAAGCACTAATGTTTCTTGTTTTATTGCATCTTGTTTAAAGAAAATTGTGCCTCAAAATGTACTGCACATTGGAATGCCTAGGGAGGATTTCATAAACCAATGCCCAGGTGGGCCCCATACTGGTTATCGAAGGTCTGAAGGTGGAGAAGAGAAAGTGGAAGGGGGCAACGAGCCATAGTATTTTCAAAACACCCCAGTTGGTTGTAACCTACAGCCATATTTGAGAGCATGTAACCTAAATAATAAATTCGATTAGAATGTCAAGAAATGCTTAGCCATATTTTTAAGATTATTTATTTCTCTTTTGGTTTTCTTTGACTAATCTTTATTTTACTTAGTTTGAGTACATGATTCCACCAGCCAGCAGAATTCAATTGGAGTATGCCTAACCTGTCCATATAAAAATGACCCACCAAGGTCTATGTGGACAAGGATAGTTTTAAAGATATCAATGTCCGGTTATCCCATTTCTATTTCTTTAGAAATTATTATTTTTAGTAATTATTATTGCTGTTAACTGATTAAACATTTAAGAACAAGGAGTTTCATCTGTCTGGTTCTCTCCTAGTTTCTGTAGATTCTATGTTGCCCATGTAGATTCTCAATACATGGTTGTAGAGTCAATTAAATCTCCTTTATATCCTAAGTTTAAAGAGTCTGCCTTGTTCCTGAAGGACTGAAGACATATTTCTGATATGTCTACTGCCACTTCTATATCTAATACAATGATAATGCTTTGCACAGTGTTCAATAATAGGGAGGGAAAAAGTGGCCTTTGAGAAACTTCCTCTTTCCTATTAATTATTCTATTCACCAAGTTACTTCCTGATTTATTCACAACTTTGTGTTATCCAGTCCCTGCCCTGTACTCTATCGGAGTCTGCAGGGCTTTTCCAAGCTGGAATGTCCTCCATTCCAGGGTTGCGCCAAACTTGGTTTCTTCACTAGAGTTTACCAGCCAAACTGCAGAGGCACACTGAGTACCACCAGTGCACTATAGATATCCTGACACAGTGTCTTCTTCAGCCATATGATGCCCCCCCATATATCCCAACAACAATACAAATGTTATGCCATATGTGACTCGGAAAAGGTTGAGAAGCATTGGTTTCAGTCTGTTACTTTGGATCCTTGCTTTATATCAAATATCCTTTTTTAAGAAGCAGTAGCAGTAAAATGAAATACCAGTGGGTTTAAGCTTTATTTCAGGTTTAAAAAATTACACTGAGCATCCATTTTTAATTTACCTTTATATACACCATTTTCAAGAGGACAAGAATGGATTTAAAAACAAAAACAAAACAACGAAACAAACAAAAAAACACTGTTATCAGCATTTAGGTGTAGAGTCATTCCTGGCGAACCACCCTCAGAGCATAGTTTTAGATATGAAACTTCATATACCTCCGAATACCCCTTCCATGAGCCATGTAGTATAAACTCTCTTTTCTGGGTACTACTGCAGGAAGAAGGGTAAAGTGTATGATGTTTTGTTTAATTTCAACAAGGAATCTTTAAGGATTGTGTGTGTGTGTGTGTGTGTGTGAGAGAGAGAGAGAGAGAGACAGAGAGACAGAGAGACAGAGAGAGACAGAGAAAGGGAATGAAAGAGAGAAAGGTGGAGGGATGGGAGGGAAGATAGAAGTAAAGTAGTATTTTAAGTGTAAATAGACATCTTCCTGTAGAGAGTGCTGTTAAAGCACAGAGCAAGCAAAGCAGGATGCTAGAGGTATTATCTCTGAATGCAGTATGTTTCATCTAATATCACAGCTCACCATGAAGAGAGGTTTGTAATGGGCAGATCAGCTCCATGTGCAGACTCCATCTGACTCACCTGCTTAGCAATAGCTCTGGCTCCATTGAGCACATTCTGAATTTGTTTGGGTGATTTATTGGTTCCTAGGTCTAAATTTGAAATCCTAGAGATATCGGAAAGCTGCAATATTTCCTTCCGTGTTTTTCTCTAAGTAAGACAAGACAGACAAATTATATTGAGGATTTAAAAAAATAATTATCTGCATTCCAAAAGGAACCATACTTTAAATATACTGATCAGAAATTTCCATGAAGGCGGAGCTAAGCTATACCACTGAAAACATCAATTGTAACAAATGTACTACACTAATGAAGTATGTTGTTAATGTGGGAAAGTGTGGGAGGGGTAGGTAGTGGGGCATATGGGAATCCACTACATTTTTAATGTAACATTTATGTAATCTAAGTGTGTTTAAAAAAATAAATAAAATAAAACCCTTAAAGATTGATGGCAAAACAAACAAACAAACAAAAAAACATAAGCCTTATAGCTTGGTTCATTTTGGTTAAGAGCTTAAACTTTGTGAAAGGATAAGACCAGCACTTATATCCTAAGTAAATCATTTATGATAACTTGGGCAAGGTCCATGTTTTTTTAAACCACAATTTTCTCATTTGTAATATATAATAAAAATTGTACTTCCTCTAATACGTTTTTTTTTTTTTTTTTTGGATTATTGAATGTGTTAATGTGTGTAAATTGTTGAGTAAACTATGAGTTTACTGGCAAATAGTGAGTGGCCCAAAAGTATTAGTTTAAAAATAAAAGACAGAATCAGCACCATAAATAAAACCAAGATACTCTAACAGCCTACATGAGAAACAGAATGGCTTCTACCACAGTTCTAAACTCACTTGCTGAATCTGGACAATTTGTTCAATTTTTCTGGTGGTCTTCATGTCATCTTTAACAGAAGATGGCCCTCCCATTATCCTCAGAACTCATTTATCTTCGTAAGTCTACACATGACTCATTTTTCCACATTCTAAATCTAGTTTCCATAGATGCTCACACTCATATCATCTTTTCAATAGAATCTATTACCTTTTTCTATTTAAATTATTTCCCAACATTTTCTGTATGCATATTTTAATAAAGTAATCAATAATAATTTTATTTCTTGATATTCCTATTGAAATTAAAGTATATTAATTTCAGAATAAACTAGGAACTCTTGTTGGCACATTTCATGTTTGTTTTCCTAAACCAAAATTGAAAAAGGGAAATATATTATTGATGCTGAAAGTCCATTTCTTTTCATATTGGGAAACAAGCATGTGTGTGCAGATATACTTATATATATATATATACATGTGTATGAGAAGCACAGCTCACAGTATTAGCCAAAATTTTTGAAGAACAATCTACTGTTCCCAATTTCACATAAATCTTTACCATTTCCAAACCAGCTTTCCCTCCACCACTGAAGTAAGCCCTTTGAAAGTTATCTATCATTCTAGTGATAAATGTAATGGACATTTTTTTCATTTTTTAGTTGGATTTCCTCTGGAATTTGAAAATGGTGTACATTATCTCATTCCTTGTCTTTTGTGACACCACACTTCCTTTATTTTGTTTTTTTTTCTACCTTTCTGAATACCATTTCGCCTCTTCTTTTCAACTTTTAATTCTTCCAGACCCTTTCGGTAAAGCCCACAACTTCAATTATTTTTGAGTCTCAAATTTATTTCTCCCTCTTACACATCTCCTCTCAGCTATAGAGCCTTATAGTTAGATACCCAGTACTGAGTTCAAATTGGATGCTTTAAAGGCACCACTAATTCTATATGTCTAAGACCAAATTCTTAATATTTTGCCCCAATATTTGTTCCTTGTTCTGTGTGCTTTATCTTGGTGAATGGCACAACTATCCTACATACCATGCAATTAAAATACTAGTATTTACCCTCGACCCCTTCATCTTTCCTACTTCCCAACTTTTATATCTATTTTACCTCCTGCATATTGCCCTGATTCATGTTTCTTTTCTATCTCCACTGACACTATCTAGCACATGTAACATAATTTCTAGTTAAAAACTGTTAGAATAGCATTCTAAGTGGTCTCCAATGAACTTTTGAAATACAAACCCTATTGAATGTCCCCACAGCTTCAAAAAGTTTCACTGACTTGCTGACATTCCTAAAATAATGTCAAATTCTATACAATAGTCTGCAGGGCCAGCACGGTCTGACCCAGACTTCCTGAAGCAATACTACATTGCTCTCCCTCCAACTCCCCTGTGTTCTAGCTGCTCTAGCTTTCATTCACTTCAGCCAATGTTTTAAGTATCCTCTTGAAACAAGACTTAGAATATTGTTTCCCACCCCTTTTATGAACCCTTACTTCAAAATTCAAACCAAGTGTCATTTTCCAAGTGAAGCTTTTGTTGGAACCTGAACTTTGCTTGATTCTTTTTTATATTCTCTCATCACCACATAACCTCTACTTGGAAAGAATTCTCATAATTTACTATTC
This sequence comes from Tolypeutes matacus, assembly GCA_026826555.1. Lineage (NCBI taxonomy): Eukaryota > Metazoa > Chordata > Mammalia > Cingulata > Chlamyphoridae > Tolypeutes > Tolypeutes matacus. The sequence goes on from JAKSZT010005175.1 coordinate 733,390, forward strand.
TATGCTCTTTTGTGTAACCATTTATTTTAGGGTCTCTCTCAATCAAATTCTTATGCTCCTTGAGGGTAGAAACCATATCTTTTTTGCTCACAGCTGTGTCTGTAATTCCTAGCAGAGGTGCTGTTATTAAAAAAAAAAAGTTAAACCAGTATTTATTAAATAACCTTTTGTCATTCAATAAGATAGTCATATACAATGTAATTTAAGCACACACAAACACAACTTGCATTAGATGGGAAAAGGAATTGTGTTTTGATACTTGCTTTCAATTTTTCAAGGTCTTATAATTAATTATTTGCATTAGCCTCAATCTAAACTTTTGAGATCATCTAGTTTAACATGGTCATTTTAACATATGAGAAAACTAAGACTCCTCAAATTCGTACAGTTATATCTTAACTCCCAGCTATGGGTGAATGAAAGCTCATCACAGTCTTCAATAAAAATAATATTTTAAAGCTCTTCCTAAATCTGCACAAAGGAAAGATAAGAGGCATATTTTTTTAAAGAAGAAATAAAAACTTATTTCATGAATAATGTGAAGATAGGGCAGTAAAATCTAAGGAAATCAATGAATTAGAATATCAAAATTTCACCACAAACAGCATTGCTTATATTCTGGAGAGAGTTAGAAATACAATGGAAACATTTCTATTTACAACAGTGTGTGAGCTATTTCATATGTGTATATTGAACTCAGCCATGTATTCAATAAAATCCAAATGAGAAAAAGTCACTAAATAAATACTTTTCTTTGTTAAGAAATTTAATGAAAGTGATACTATTCTACTATTTAGTTATCTTTCTTTTAGATAGCTTAATTCATTTAGCCTGCTCTTTATTTAAAGTAATAATAATAGTAACCTCAGCTGTAAGTATATGAAAGACACAGAAGATAAAGTGAAAAAGGATACTCTGTCAGAGACCCTTCCATCAGGTAGCTCCCTCATTAGAGAGAAACAAAAATAGAGAGAGTTACAGTACAGTATTAAAACCATAACAGTGATACAAGGAAGGCAGAAGAGCTACAATGAGAAGGGATTGATTCCCATTTTTTAGGGGGGCTGTGTTAGGTAAGGAAAAGATTGAGTGAATTTGGGGAAAGTTCTACCAAGAAATTAACTTTTGAACCTGTACTTGAAGTATGAGAAGGAATTAGATATTGCACAAGGAGGAAAGGCTGCAGAAAATATTTTAGTGGCATGGCATGTGTAAAGAGAAAATTTGGTCACAGTCAGTGAAGGCAAGGTAGTTTTGTTGGGGACAGGGAGACAAATAGCAGGAGAAAAAGTTAAAATACAGATGAAAGTCTAGTTCACAAATAGCCTCATAAACTATACCACTGAGTTTTAAATAATTCCTACATTAGAGGGAAACATAAAGATTTTATAAACAAGAGTGATATAATCAGAGTAGCATTTTCAAAAGGTCCCTCCATCAAGATTATTTGGAATGAATGGTAGTTGTGTTGGAGGGGAGCCAAAGTTCTGACAGGGAAAACTTTGCAAGTCTTTGGGGCTGTCAAGATTGCTATAATAATGCAATTTTCGAAACTACCCAAATGACCACTCTAAGGAGTAGCTAAGCAAATTACAGTGGCTTAACATGATAAAGTACCATGCATTGAATAGCAAGAGACTGATATGTAGGAAAATTAATAGAAAAGGTGGAATTCAGAATGAAAAAAAAAAAAGCAAACACACAACACATGACATTCAGAGATTTATGTTTATAGCTTACTATGGCCTGGGTTGTGTTGTTGGTATGGTGTGGAATTCAGAGTAAGAGGAGAATAAAAGGGGAGAATAAAAATTGATTTTGGTTGAGATATGGAAAACAATTTAGTCATATATGTATACATGTGCATCTATCTATGTATCTTTGCATCTATATACGTATATATGTAGATATCTATTTATCTCCTTATCTATCTATCTAATGTAATATCCATGCTATTTCTACAGATAACATGAGCATCCCAGATTTTTGTTACAGTTAATGCAAGAGACACTATCATAAAATATTGTCGAGAATCTTAGGCTGAAGTTGATTTTTGAAAATACTCATAGAGAGATGACCTAGAGTTTATGAGCTCCAGCTCGGTGGGACCGCGGCGTGCGTGGCTGCTGGGCTCTCCAGGCTCCGAGTACCGGCCTGGGCGTCCGCTGCCACCATGGACGTTTGTTGCGTGTCGAAAAAAAAAAACCTCAAAGAACTTCAAGAAATTCAGATATATAGGATTCCATGGAATCCTCGTCATAATCTGATGACAGTTGTGACAGCTTTGCTTCTGATAATTTTGCAAACACAAAACCTAAATTCAGGTCAGATAGTGACGAACTGGCAAATGTTTTTTTTTTATGAGGACTCTGATCATGAATCTTTCTGCAGCTTTTCAGAAAGTGAGGTGCAAGATGTATTAGACCATTGTGGATTTTTACAGAAACCCAAATCAAGGGCAGAGGTCAATAAGGAACTGGCCTGTATTTTTCATGCCCACTCGGACTATGAATCATTTTGCGGTTTCTCAGAGAATGAGATACGAGAAGGAACGAGACTACAGCCAGGCAGTGAAGGCTGCGGGACCCGCAGTCAGTACAGAGGTTACTGAACTCTCCGGGTGGCGATGACCTTCCAAAGCAAAATACCGGGGGGCAGCCAACAAAAAAGCAGCCCCCCCTTCAGTCCTCAGAGAATGCAGTGACTGATGCCAGTTCTGATTCATAAGATGAAAATGGCACGACATTTTTGGAGAAAAGGGCTTTAAATATAAAACAAAACAAAGCAATGCTTGCTAAACTCCTATCAGAATTAGAAAGTTTCCTGGCTCACTCCTTGGAAAATGTTCCCTACCAGGCCCCAGTAGGCATACATTAGACACCCCCACAGGCATACATTCCCAGGCGCTGCTTCTAGGAGGTACCCTGAACTGAGAGCTCTACCCCTTACCAGGTCAAGGTCACCGGTTCTTTGGTCCCCTAGTGCTCTTCCCACTAGGAGTTGGAGGAAGAGGAAGATAATATGTACATGTTAGTGAGAAAAGAGGAAGAGGAAGACTTGCCCAGAAATAGTCGCCCAGGATCCATGACCCTTCCACATATAATTCGCTCAGTGGAAGAAATTACAGAGGAAGAGTTGGAGAACATCTGCAGTAACTCTGGAGAGAAGATATATAACCGTTCATTGGGATCTACCTGTCATCAGTGTCTCCAGAAAACTATCGACACTAAAACTGTGGAAACCCAGACCGTCAGGGCGTTCGAGGCCAGTTTTGCGGTCCCTGCCTTCGAAACCGTTAAGGTGAATAAGTCAAGGACGCCGTTCTAGATCGGAGCTGTCATTGTCCTTGTCATGGAATCTGTAACTGCAGCTTCTGTAGGCAGCATTGTGGACGGTTTGCACCTGGGGTCATCGTGTATTTAGCCAAACACCAATGGCTTTGGGAAAATGCGTGCGTTCTTGAAAAGTCTGAAACAGGAATTTGAAATGCAAGCGTAATATCTGGGAGATTCACTACTTGTCAGTTGATGGAAGCCCCAGTTAAGAATTTTCATGATTGGTCTGTCTTATAGGGAATTCAAATCAAGTTAATCACATTAGATATACTTTCTGGGAGGCAATGGAGATGCTAGTTACACTTTGCCCTCCTGCAGTTTTTCCTCTGCTTCTCCTCCATCCTACCATCCTATTTTCAGTGGTTCTCTCCACTACTTATTTCCTGAATTCTTTTCAAATGACAATTTTATGAAAATGCATTTAAATTCACTGGTGTAGAAATCTCCCTGAACTCCCCTCATGAAACCAAGCAATTAGAAGCATAGTAGTAGCTCACACTAACCTGATCTTTTGAATTCCAGAGAACAGCCCTCTGAATTGTTATGTGAAAACAACTTGTGTGATTCAGTGTTTGTACTTGTTGACATTTTTAACAGGGATGAAAGAACAAAAGTTTAAAAATCATTTGGAAAAAGTTGGCGATTGTTACAAAGTAGAGTGTGTGATGCAGGCGCTTCCCATGGCAGCGTTTCACATACTGTCCTTTTTATACAAGTGGCCACTGTGGGGATTTAGTGGTTGCTAATTTCTTCTACCATAAGGTTAAATTGTGCATTCAGCTTACACAATCATGATCAAAAGTTTTGTGAGCAATGTTACACTTAAAATCATCGTAGGAAACACATTCTGGGAAATAAGGATGTCAATACTTCAAGAGTCTACTAATTTGAAGTTCTTGGTGTAAAACTTGAGTATAATTGTACTTCTTAACAAGTTTATTGCAGTTCCTATGGGAGGTATTTCAAGTTAACTCCTGGACTGTTGTATGTAGAAAATTGATACTAATACTAGTCTACAGTGCTTTGCAGTTTTTGCTTTCTTGAAGAAATTGTAAGCTGGGCACAGGGTTCATCTTCCAGTCTTCAGTGCTTTTTATAACAATGAGAAATGCTTTTTTGGAGATAGGTGACTTTCACAAGTTTGTAACTTGTCAAACTACCAGTGTACTTTGTGGGCAGTATTCTTGTTACCCACTCATCCTCTTTTACTTTTTCATTAATCAAATCGTTTGGTAGAGGTGAAATCATAAGTGCTTGTGTATCCATTCTACTTTGCATGTGTGGCTTGCTGCTCGGCCTGTTCAGTGTTTGATGCCCAATTGGACCTTGACTCAATACATGTAAATAGAGTTTTTGGTCTGTAGTGCTTTTATACAAAGGTTTTTATTTTAATAATAAAATCTTTTGCTCAAAAAAAGAGTTTAAGAATACCCATTCTACAGTTAACACCTTGAATCTGTATTCTAACACATTCATCAGCTGTGATGTAAGGCAAATAACTTCACTTCACAGACCCTCTGTTTTATCATCTGAAATGTGGGGCCTTTTTACCTACATCATAGTGTTCTTGGGAAGATTTTTGCTAAAGGTATGTAGACATCTTAGCACCTTGCCCAAGGCATGATAAGCACCCAATAAATGTTAGCCACATCTCATTGTGGTCAGCATTATCACTCTGTTCACAGTCATAGTATCATTAATTTGCAGTTGGCAAAGTTATTTAGTGTCCCTTATAAATTTATTCCTCAAAATAGTCCTGTGCTGTATGTAGTAATCCCATTTCTTAAATGGGATTAAGAGTTTATGACCTTCCCAAGAGTTCATGGATAGATAGTGGATCTGGCGCAAAATCTTCTTTTCTCATGACACTATCTTGTCTCCCAAAGGCAGGTATTCTTGGTAGAAGAAATCACCACCCCTGAGGAAAAGGATAATTACCTCACTGCACTTCAAACTGCATATTCATTAATTTTAATGAAATTTTAAACTTTGTGATTCTTGTGATTGGTTTCAGTTAATATGTCCCCACGAAAAAGGTCAGAAAACAGTCATTTTAATAAGACCCCTGGAAACTGATTAGCTAGCAAGTCGACCCACTTTATAGCAATTATGATAGGGAATTTTCTTTGCTATGTAATAAGATCCAGAGAGACAGTTTCATCATTCGCAGTTAGGCCGACTCTGACTTCAGTTTCTCTTTAATTAGTGATCAGCAACCATTTAATTAAAAACAATATAGAATGGTAGCTCCAGAAAATGACACTTAAAAATTTTTTTTTCCCAAATAGTCTGAACTTTTGCAGATTAAATCTATTTCTAGCAGGGCAATAGTCAATCAGAACTCCTAAATTATGTGGTGAAACATGGCATATGAAACTGTTACAAATAATTAGGGAATATAATCACTGATTAAAATTCTCCAAAGTCAGCAGCAAATCATTACTGTTATCACAATTGAACATTTCTTTTACATATTCAATGGCTAGAAAGTTACATAAAAATGGAGGGTAAATGATATTTAATCTTCCCTGAACAAAGATATCCAGAAGAGTTGACTAAACAAAAGCCTACTCATGTGGATATAGGATATAAATATTAAATGTGAGATATAAAATAGGATATGCCATGCCTGCACGGTTTGGATGGGGGTGATGGTCTGTGAGCTGCAATAATTGGGCAAAGTATTACCCACAAGGCTGTAACTGCAAGACCTGAAATAGGAAGAACTTTCTATAGTTTCTCCATACCTTGGGTGTGTGCATTATGAACTAAACTATGATAAAAGCTTATGCTTATGACATGAGCATTTTCTAGAAATAAAACAGGCTGCAAAATCTGGCCACCATGTAAAGATTATATAAAAAGATATCAAAAGAAGTTACTCTAGAAAAATATACTAAAATAAAGTTGCTTTAAGTAGGAAATTAAATTTGCAGTTAAAGATACCAGGGAAACAATTGCATATGTGTGCATTTTTTTGTGTGTGTATCTGTATGTTTATATCAAAACTTAGGGAATACAAATGAGGCCATGTGCCAAGGATTATTCACATATAGATATAGATGCTTTTGTAGTTAAGCATAATATGAAAGACTGCAATTAGGAATTAAGTACTCAAAATTTTGGTAAAAAAAAACACCTCAGGCAAATTGATTTGGGATTTAGAAATAAAAGGTAAAAATAGCTAAATAGAAGTCTGTATAATAACTAACACAATATTATATGATGATAATATAATAATAATAAATAGTAATAATGTACATGTGGGGGGAAATGGCCCTGTATTCTGTCTCTAATCTATACAACTTGGGTGACATTAGGTACCACTTCTTCCTTCTACTGAACTTTGTTTTTCTTAAGTGTAATGGACAACAACAACAAAAAACCACTATAGATTAAAAATATTAAAAATATTAAAATGTGCAATTAGTGTTTGAATAAATATCAAATGTTATAAAGCATGAAAAGCACTTAGTAAAATGTCTGCATATATGTATATATATGTTATATATATGTGTTGTGGTTTTATTTGCAATAACAAAACAGTTTTTCAGTCTTGAAAATATTTTTTTTTATTTTCAGCAATGCTCATTTATTATCAGAAAAAAGGATAATTATTAGAAGGGAAACAGACTTTAATATCAAGTTGAAAAATAATATTCAAATTTATTGTCAAAAGGGTATTCTAGGGAAGCGGCTGTGGCTCAATCAGTAGGGCTCCCGTTTACCATATGTGAGGCCCTGGGTTCGGTTCCCGGGGCCTCCTGGTGAAGGCAAGCCCGCCCGCACTGCGTGGTTAGCTGACCCAGCGAGCACAAGAAGCAAGGAGGGGATAAATGAATAAATAAATAAAATCTTTAAAAAAAAAAAAAAGGTATTCTATTTGATTGATATTTTTAAATGTAAGGATTAGTCTAATAAAGGATTTACTTGTATTAGTTTAATTTGTTGTTTTAATTTATTAAATTAAGATGAAAGTGAAAAACACATTGTTCTCTCAATAAATTAAATATGCATATGATAAAAATCCACATCTAACGTTAAAACTCCAAGAAAGAAGCAAGAAGTAAAACATTAACATAATTTAAATTATCTGCTATAACTCAGTAGTCACTATCACATTTAATGGAGAAAGGTCAGCAACATCTCAATTAATATCAAAGAGGATGAGGATTCCTGTTATCACCATTATTATTAATTTTGTAAATCTTTAGAGTAGGAATCTTTGTGAGGGTGAGGATAAAGATAACAGGAGAAATGGAGAGTAGAAAGAGAGGAGTCAAATGCAATAACAGTTAGAAAAATAAATAATAGACTTAAGTATTAACAAGGAGAAAGCAACTTTCCTGTTATTTCTGGATAATATGATGGTTTTCTTCAAAAATAAAAAAAAAGCCAAACAAAAACTATAAAAATTAATAAAATTATAGTAATATAACCTGTTAAAAATACATATGCAAAAATTATCGGTTTAGCCATGTATTACTGTCAGTTTCAAGAATACTATTGGCCAGAACAAGCAAAAAACAACAACCTGAGAATGGTCCTAAATATTGGACTGATTTAAAGGCACTTGGAAAAATTTACTGAGGGACATCTAAAAATTCATAAATGATGGAAAAGCATGGTATATTTTATATTGAATTATACCCAATATTATAAAGACATTAATTCTACCCTCAAGTTAATTTATAAATAAGATGTAATTATAATCAAATTAAATTTTTTGGAAAATGATATAGATTCTAAATTTAGAATAATAAATGTTTATATAATTATATATTTATTATATTTTATAAATATTTGATATAATTAAATTAAAACACCTATATATAGTGATATATATTAATATATAAATATATATTAACTTGTAAGGAAAAATAATTGGTGACCCTTACTATAATTGTTTTAAACAATGAATATTAGGTGGGGAAATACATTGTCAGTTATTAGGGCATATTTATTCTATAGTAATCTTAACAGTGGAAAAATAGTCTAATAATAATACAGAATAGAAATCAGAGAAACAAATCACGGTTAGTAGGAATAATTCAAGGGATTTCATTATTGCCTCGTTAACATCTACTCATCTTCATATATCAACAGAATAACATTGAATTCCATTTTACACCAGATGCACACCTCACAATTTTCTTTGTTTCATAATTGGTCACAGTTTGGGAAAATCTATTTCACCATGCATTAGTTTTGCCTCCCTCACCAGAATGCATGTCATAAAGAACAGTCACCCTATCTCCATTTGCTCACTGTTGTGTCCCAAGCACATAACATAGTGTTTTGAGTATAGTAAATGTGCATTATTTTGAAAAAATGGTGAAAGGATAAATTATTCATTAAATGAGTTTCTGATATTCAGTTATATGGGAAAAATTTAGGTTACTTTGTAAAATCTTTGTATTCCATATACTAAAATTAATTACAGATTTATTAAAGAGTAAACTTTAAAAAATAAACCATGATTTGTTCCAGATAAACATTGGCATAATGTTTAGGGTTGAGAAAATCTTTCTTAGCATAATAGAGAAAGGAGGGGTAGAAGGAAGGAAGGAAGGAAGGATGGAAGGAAGGAAGGAAGGGAGGGAGAGAGAAGAAAGATACACATTTCTGTATGTTTAAAAGCATCATTAATAAATTATAATGCATAGATAAAATGGGAAGCTTTACTATAAATAACTGCATATTTATATCTTTTAAAACAAAGTAACCTTATTAATCAGTTAAAGAAAACACGCAAAAAACTGAAACACACAAATGAAAATATATCAAAGGTCATGAACAATTAGAAATAGAAGAAATATGAATAAATTGCAAACATAAAAATATCAAATATACTAATAAAGAAAATACATAAAGGAAGCATCAGGTTTTATAATAATCAGCTGGGCAAAATGAAAAAAGTATATATAATATAATAAATATCTATAGTATGTAAGATACATAATATATAATTTTACGTATATATATAATTATCAGTTCTAGTACAGAAAATAATGGACATTCCTGCAACACTGCCAGAAGTCAAATTGCGAAAATTTTTATGAGATATTTATTTACCATGCAACGATTAATTATTGAGTTCCTAACTTGTCTTAGGCACTACAGATAAAGTGGAAAAATAAACAAAAAGAAAGCTGAAAACTCCTTCCCACACAATAAACCACAGAAAGACAACAAACAAGCTAATTCAGTAAAAAATATGATATAGTGATAAATAATATGGAGAAAACAAGTAAATAAGTAAAGGGTGATTGTAATAGTAGCAATAATTGCTTATATAGCACTGTCAGTATTCTAGATCGTTATACACTTTTCCTCATTTAATTCTCAAGGCAGCACTGCAGGCATTTACTATTACTATGCCTATTTTAAAGATAATGAAAACAAAACACAGAGATATGTGACCCAATCAAGTTCTCATAGCATGTAAGGGCAGAGCCAGAGTATGGAACTGACAATCTGACTCCATCATTCTCACATGTCACCATCGTCAGGGGCTGAGGAGTGCACCACAGAGATATCTGAGGACCAACAATTTCAGGTAGAGGAAACAAGTACAAATCCCTAAGGGTGGTGTGTATGAGGCCAGTGTAGTTAGAAGAATCGAGGGGGATGGTGGGATAAGGTGGATGAGGTCTGAAAACTAACAGGGGCAAGTTCACATTGGGGCTTATGGTCGATTGTAAGGACTTTGGGTTTGATTTTGACTGAAATGGGCACCTTATCAGGATTCTGCTTTGAGGAGCAAGATCACCTAAATTACTTTGTGAAAGTGTTATTATGGGTACGATGTTCAAAACTGACTGTAGAGGTGAAGGATATAAACAGGGAAGCAATTAGAAGGAAATTTCCATTAGAAAGGATGGTGAAGACCAATATGGGGTAACATTATATATCATTTTACAAATATTGGTATGTATTGTGAAAATTTAGATTTTTTACCCACAATAAAAAAATAAATAAATTAAAAAAAAAAAAAAAGATAATCAAGACTCACACCTTGATTTTGGCCTTAAGAGACCTTAAGAGAGGACCTAGATGTGCCTTGCCAGAATTATAACCTCTGAGAAAATAAATGGGTGCTGTTTCAAAAAAAAAAAAAAAGTAGTTGGATGCTGGATAGTCTAAAACATTGGGTCATTCTAAACAAAATATAAGGGAATTTATCATAGCATTCTTATTTTACTAATTAGAAAAACAAATCATATATTAAAAGGCATGCTTTGTCCTGGGTGAGACGAATGAACTGGAGAGTAGGTGTTGCAACTCCGTTGAGATTCATGGGGCTGATGATGTACAAATACCATACCAAGGAACCAAGAAAGCCTACAACTGCAAGCAAGAAAATCCCATCCATCGGCCATATGGGATCACAGGCCCCTCTCAATTAGAGGTGGAGTGGACTTCGCCATCCCAGAATCCTCAGGATTGGAGAATGAACTATGGACTAAAGTAGACTTACTGGTATTCTACTATAGACTTATTGTGATTCTAGCAATGGAAGAAATTATATCATCAATGTGGTGGCAGTGGCCACTGGAGGATTTGAGGGCAGGGAAAGGGAAAAACAGGTGTAATACAGGGGCATTTTGGGGACTTGGGAATTGTCCTGAATGACATTGCAATGACAGATACAGGTCATTATAAATATTGCCATAACCTACAGAATTGGGTGGGAGAGAGTATAAACTACAATGTAAACTTTAATCCTTGCTTAGTGGCAATGCTCCAAAATATGCTTATCAATTGCAATAAATGTACCTCACTAATGGAAAAAAATAAAAAATAAAAAAAAATAAAAGTCATGGTTTGTGAAGAATCTTAAATACTATGTAAAACTCTGATATGCTGCTGGTGAAAAAATAGTATTCATATCCAGTAAATTGTCACACACTCTTTGAGTCCAATTTTAATAAAATACATAAAAAATATGTGAAAGAAGACAAGGTAACAGCACTGAAACTTAAACAGCAGTAATCCCTAATGGCTGATTTATACAAAATTTTTCATTTTTACTGCATATGAAATTTTATAAAGCAGTACACTTACACTTTATTTATATTCTGAAAAAAATATATTTTACAAAGAAAGGGTATATAAAAATGCTCTATGATTATCAAGGTTAAAACTCCAAGGTTTTTATTAAATACAAAAGCTTGTTGATATTATTAAATTATATTAATCAGTAGAACAATATTTTAAAATTCTAGTTTAATTACAAATTAATAAGGAAGGATTAACTTATTCTATCTATAATATCAGGGTGATTAGTTAGCAATTTGGACAAATATCCAAACAGATCTTTGCCTCAAACCATACAACAAATTTGTCATATCATTGTAAAACATTAACATTTAAATAAAGTAAATTGCAAACTCTAGTAGTATCCAGATTAAGAGGGCTTCTTATTTTCATTTCCACACTTAGTAAAGAAAATATAAATAGCTTGACTGCTTAAAAACTTAAAACTTCTATCTAAATAGAACATTCTGTTAGGAGAGGGTAAAACCAGTCATTAAGTCAAACTTTCTCACTAAGGAGTACACCGGGAATGGAAGAGACAGATATATACAAATGATAACAATACATTAGAAGTGATTGTGACATTTAAATTGTTTGCTATCTGTTTTTGTTTTGCTTTGCTTTGTTTATATAAATATATTTATGTGGGAAAATGTGGGAGGTGTGGGGACTGAGGTATATAGGAATCCCCTATAGTTTTTATGTAACATTTATATAATCTAAGTATCTTTAAAAAAAGTGAGTATTTGAAATTGCAATTTGATCATTTTAGCGAGTCTCAGTTGATTGCTTAATCTTTTTTCTTAGTGAAAATTTTCTTTATTTGTAAAGAAGCTTTAGATTACCTAAATGTTACATAAAAATATAGGGGATTCCCATTTACCCCACCCCACTCACACTTTCCTCTATTAACAACATCTTTCATTAGTGTGGTACATTAAGTACAACCGATGAACACATACTGATGCATTGCTACTAAGCATGGTCAGTAGTTTACATTATGGTTTACACTTTGCACTGCACAATTTTATAGATTTAGAAAAAATATATAGTGACTTGTATCTTTCAATGCAATGTCATACAGAACAAATCCAATGTCCCTAAAATGCCACATGTTATACCTATTCATCCTCTCCCTCCTCTCAGAACCTCTAGTAACCACTTTCTTTATATCAGTGTTACAAGTTTTTCCATTACTAGAATAACAAAAAATCTACTTTAGTCCATAGTTGCATTTGCACCTTATGTTTGTTCATTTCTCAAACATGTAGCTTATTTGTTTTGGTTCAAGTGTGGAAATAGCCAGATGAGAGCTGTAGACTCTGGAAATAGAGCTAAGCTCATGGACTTTCCTATGTAAAAACTTCTGACCTTAGTAGATTCTTTAATTGACAGAAGTTTGAATTGGGTTAATGGCACTACTATATAGTTTTAAGTATAAAATATTACATAAAATACTAAGCATCTTAGAAATACAAGGTAATAGTATCTTTCATAAAAGAAGATCATTATTCTAGCCCATTCTATAATTTTGTTTCAGTTCCTGTGTAATGTGTGAATTTCCTTTCCATTACAAATAATCATTAGCTCTCTGGTAGTAGAGTTTGTCTCATTCACCTTGGAATCCCTTATGCTACCTAGCATAGTCATTATACACCTATAAAAACAGATATTCAGGAATAATCAAAAATACAATTTTTCAAAGCTTCCTGATTTTTAGATCAGCTTGAAATAATACAGTAAAAACTCTAATACTTTAAAACTAAGAAATACTTTTTCTAATAGCAGTAACGGCAGCTTTATAATATGAAGAATAGCTAACTTACTGACTGCATTCTAAGCCCTTTGCGAGCAAAGGTACTATGAAACAGGTTCTATTAACATCTCCATTTGACAAACTAGGAAACTGAAGCACTGAGAGATCCATAGCCTCCCTGAATCAGGCAGGATTGATAGGATTGAGATGCAAACCAATAAGCTGGCTCTTGTGTTATACACTTAACCAACTCATATGGCAGGCTTTTCAATAAATCTATTCTATTATTCTAGTTATTTAAATTTAAAATTCAGCTTGATTGCCCTTCCAGATAGAAGAATATTATCCTTTCGATAGTTTGTCCCTGATAGACTAGCTGAGTTTTGCAGGATTCTCCCCAATGCAGTCTGGGCTACAGACATAGTAGAACATTGTTTCCCCATTCCTTCCAAAGTTAGGTGAGTCCAACATCCTAAGACCAGATGACTAGTGCTTTTTATTACATATTACATGTTATATTATCTTTCTAGACATTTGGGAGGATAGAAAATAAAATTAAAAAATACGCACTCATTTGTATTAACAATTTGGGAATTCGTCTTGGAGAAAAACAGTGAAGAATAATCACTGGTCTAAACATTCATATTGACTCAGTATTCCCAATCTTTTCATACATATTTTAAAACAACAATGTGGAAATCAATGGTCTTTAGGTGTAAAGAATAGTGAAAGGAGAAAATATAAGAAATGAACTTGGTAAATGCCCAGTATAATAGCTCATTCTTAAGTAGTTTTGAATACATTATGGATAAAAATATGAAAATGTTCCAGAAATATAACTTCACACAGTAAAATACTGCATTAACAAATAAACATAAGGATAAAGTCTTCATCTTCTTTTCAAAAAGGGATTAAAATAAAATGCTTGTGCTGCATTAACCTGAATTGCAGAGCTTAGAAATTGCAGGCTTACCTCCAACAAAGGAGAACAGCAAATGAGTATTTCTCAATATAGTCTTGGAAACTGGGAGCATCTCCTTAAGGACCCATCCATATAATCATGAAAGGAATAATAATTAAAATTCTAAAAACATCTCAGGGGTAGGATAAGGGAAGAGGCATTAATTGGAATAATAATTATTATAATAAAATCAAAAGATCAAAATTCTTGGCATCATGCTATCATCTGTCTACCACTTTCAAATGGATTCTGTTCTCTTATTATCACACTTGGAAACCACGCATCTCAAGAAAATAATTTTGGTTAGTATCATGCAAAATTTTGATGAATCACTTTCTTTCCTGTGTTGCTATGTCTCTATTAAGCACCATTTTCAGGATAAATGATCTCAGAAATTTATGTCCTATGCATTGCAATATAGTTTTGAGAGATGACACATGTCTCAAAAGTATGGATCATCTCACAACATTTGGAAAAAATGAATTTGAGTAGAGGTCACTGGTGAAGTAATAGATTGTATTATAAAGAATTTATCCCTCTACATTCATACTTTTCTGGGATGTACGAGAGCATGGCCTTTGACATGAAACAGCTCTGAAATCTAACTTTGGCTCTACCACCTTAACATTGTGACCATGGGCAAATAACGTAATTCTGAGCTTCAATTCACTCACTTGTAGAATGGAAAAATTCTGCCGGCAATGTAGTTATGAGATAATTAAGGGATAACACTCAGCCCAGTGTCAGAGACATATGAAGCATTAAAAAAATTGACTCATTTGTGTAGTTACAGCTCTAAGCAGATTACAGGTAATGATTCACCACCTCTATGGAGTTGTGACTAATATTATCCACATTTTGAAGAATAAAATACGAATTTTAAAAAGTAAATATGAGCTTACATTTTTAAATCAAGTTTAAAAAGTGAACAAGTAAAAGAACAAGATTGGCAACCTCGATTGTTCATTAACTCTAAAAATGTACTGCCTTTATTTGGTCTGGGAAACGATGGGCAGAACTGTGTTCAGGTAAAGTTTCTTTTGCATCACTCAATGTCCAAGTTCTCTGAATCCCTGAGTTCCTGCCCATCTATTATGAGAAAATCCATCAGGTGAACTTATTGTATCAGAGTACTGTGACTTAATACTTACTCTCTCAAGAAAATCTAAATTTGAAAGGAAGAAAATATGTGAGCGTGTGTATGTATGTTTGCGTGTGTATTTGAGGGAGAAAGAGAAACAGAGAGGATCAGAGAGAGAAAGACAAGACAGAGAGGCTGAGGGAGAGATAAAGGGGCTCCATAGTTATAGATTGGGGATGCCTAAATATAATTAAGCTGATAGATGTAAAAATAATTATAACAATGCCATCAATTTAAAAAATAAGTTTTGCAGAAGTATTGTGAATTTTCAGCAAATGGCAAAATCACTTCAAGCTCTGCCAAAAGAATCTAGAATCAAGGAAATTATAAATCAGAGAGGTCTTGGAGATTAGAGACTACAACCAATAAAATAGCGTGTAATGCAAGTGAATTGTCCAAGATCACCCACAAATTCATTTTAAATTTGAAAACTCAAAACAGTAACACAATTTAACCACAGACCCTGGCATCATTATTCCTCATATAATGCTGACTCTCCAAAAATATTAGTAGGCAGTATTTCATTTTTGAAAAATGAGGAAATGAAGATGATTCAAATCTACCAGCCAAACATACTACAAAGTTTTAAAATGCTTTAAAACTATATTTTGAAATGTATTCATAATCAGTACTTAGTTTGACATGTCAATGGTTTCCAATAAATGGCAAGCAAATTATCTTTAAATTTTCCCCCAAGTAAATTTAAATAAGTTAGTTCTTAAAGTCCTTAAGGCTTTTAATTTTTGCAACTATAGACACAGTAATATTGCAATTTAATCTAAATTGTCAATTTATTTGCTTTTACAAATGGTTTTCAAAAGGTAATCTTTGCTATATGTGTATGTGTGTGTTCGTGGAAATAAGAGCATATGTTTCTGGCTTTCCTTGAGGAAAATAACAATTCAACAAAGGATGAAGAAGAATGTTTCTTCTCACATTGCACCAATCTTGTTTTATATTTGCATCATTGAAGAAAAAATTTTAATTACTTACTGTGCAATTATAAATGTGTTAATTACATTTCATTAGCTATTTATTATCTGCACCAAAACCAAAGGTAACTGATTGATTTACTGATTGATTGATTTGCCTCAGGTCATATAGACTTTAAGGAACTGTAGTGTTGTCTCAAGCTGGTTCTTTAAGAAATTAGGTACAAGTGATGGCAAACTATATTAATATTGTTATGGCAGGAAATTATTGCTCACAACAAATATTTTTTCTTTCAAATATAAAAATAACCAAAGAAATTAGTTACCATATCTTAGTTCTGAATGTGCAACACATTCTGAATTAAATATCAATTTAATTTGTTAATCAGAGCCCGCAAAGCCATGCATTTATAATGACACACATATCTACTAATTCTACCCACTATTCCATCAGCCTGTAGGTGAAAGCCAGTTTGGCTAGAGCAGGTGAGAAATGCACAATCTGGCATCCTTATGGTTAAAACATTGTAGTTACTGCAATCTGTAAAGAGACATACTTACCATGGTATGTCTATTAGGAAACACTAAGACATGGAAAAATACCTAAATGCATGCTTTGCTATTCTGAAGTGGAAATCTCTGAAGAGTTCTACCTTCCCTGCAATGAAAGAAATATTAAACAATTTCATAACTAATAGTGAGACTATCATTTTTTATATCATATTATGAAACATAATTAAATATGTTAATTTTTCCACCACAAATTACCCTCTAAATAGGCAAATTTATAACTACTTCTAAAATTCATCCACTACATTTTTAATAAGAAAAACTGTTTTTTGATTTTACCTTAGTATTTGGACATCTTTTCAATTATCTTTTTTTTTTACTTTTTATGGTTGTAACATTTATGCAACTCAAAATTTCCCATTTTAAACATTTGCAATTGTACCATTCAGTGGTATTAATTAACCCTCCCTATTTACATCAGCAAGAATGAGTCAATCTACTATTTTTTCTCTCAATTTGTGTATCTCTTTCAAAACACAAATCTTTAGCTTAACTTTCCTATGTCCTAGACAATAATGTGTTGACAAGCAAATATTATTGAGGCATAGAAGACAAAAAATCAACTCAATTTTGTTTTGTTCAACAGGTTTTGCTGATCACTTTGCTCATAGCCTCTTTCACATCCTTGTTCCTCAGAATGTAGATCATGGGATTCAGCATGGGCATCACCATGGTATAAAACACAGCCGCCATTTCCCCCTGGTTCACAGACCCCTCAGTGGGTCATCTGAGATACATGAAGATAAGAGTCCTGTAAAATATGGTGACAGCTGTTAGATGGGACCCTCAGGTGGAAAAGGCCTTCTGCCTTCCTTCTACTGAGCACATCCGTAGGATGGCAATGAGAATGAACAGATAAGAGATGGTAACTACAGTCAGGGAATATGTGAAGTTAATGCCTGCAAGTATGATCATTGTATATTCTTTTACAAAGTTCCCAGCACAGGCCATTCTGATGAGAGGTGAGTCTGCACAGTAGAAGTGGTTGATTCCAATTTTACCACAGAAGTACAAGCTGTATGTCCATTGTGTTGCTGACAGACTAATCAGAAAACCGTATATGTAAGAGAAAGAAATCAGTCGAATATAGACGACCCTTAACATTTTACTGGCACAGAGCAGAGGGTTGCTGATTACCCTGTATCTACTGAAGGCCATCACAGCAAGGATGAAGAGCTCTACATGGACAAATGAAGACAAAACACTGTACTAAACAACTGGCATAAGAAATAGTTTTGGTCTCTGATAATAAGTTTTCCAGCATTTTAGGGGTGATAATGGAAGAAAACCAAACATCAACGAATGACAAATGACTGAGGACAATGTACATGGGGCTATTAAGCTGTGGACTGACCTTAATTAACATGATCATACCAATAGTGCCCACAACGGTGATAATATAGACCATGAGAAAAATCGTGAAGAAGAGAACTTGCCATTCTTGACTGCTTGTTATTCCTAAAAGAATAAACTCTGTCACATCAGTGAAATTGAGCATTTTCACAGTTCTAAACAGATACTAGCTTTTAAAAACATTGTGATATCTAAAAGGAAATAAGTGGGAAAAAATCAAGTATTGTTCCTTTATTAATTTATATCTTTACCCATGTTCCCTGTCATTGTGATCTTTATTAAATATCTATGGCCATACTCCTTCATTCTTTTAAGGGAATCTTTCCAGTGTGTGAACCTTCTAGGTAACTGGCTTTCTAAAGATAATTAAGATTAATTAACACACAGATCACTATTATATAGCAGTTATACAAAATATCTTAATTGAAACATGATAACTCTAAATATTTCTTTGGCCAATGTCCAGGACTAGTTCTTAACCATCCTTTGTTGCCAATGCTCTTTGCTATTTTTATATTTTATAAAGATATTTATGGAGGGTTATAGATCTCTTTTTAACAGAACTCAGAAAAATTCTTTTACCTCTTGTCCCTTTGGTCCCTTTTTTTTAATCCTCTTGCTTTAAAGATGGAAACTATTGAACCAAATAATTCATGAGCCTTAAATGTCATGTAATCTAGTCTCATTCTTGCACCAATTTAAATTGAAAGGGAGCAATTGATTTAAAAAATAGTCCTCAAAGTCAACTATGAAAGAATGAACTACTTATTTAAATTCATTTTATTAGGAATATTCCCTAGATAGGGACTCCCTGCCAAATCTAACATGTATTTATAATCCACTATATATCATCTATTGCTTTGTTCTGGAGACTTAAATAGGAGTAAAAGAAGGGGATTAATATCAGCATTTGCACAGGAATTAATGTAAATGAATACTTTTGAAATGGGTGATGTATTATTTTATAATTATGAAGGACACATAAATTAGGAAATTATTGAGTCAACTCTGAGGTAACATTGGAATCAGGGAAAATATCTTAGATATTTTGAAAAGTTATTTTCAAATATAGATTGTATAATATGAATCATTTTTTAGAACAATATTTATCAAATTATATTCCTAAGAAAACACTAGTGTATTGCTTGATGGTAGTAAGAATTATGGAGAAAAGACAAGAGTTCCTTCATCAGATAATAATGGGAAATCTCTATACCTTATCCAACCTCTTAGAGACACACAGTCTACTGTAATAAAGTCAAACTATGATAAGTTCTATGGGAAAGCAATCTGTGAAAGTTAGTTTAACTAGCATTTCCTTAGGATTAAAATTCTAAAAATTATATGTCAGATTCCATCAACATCATTGTACATTCATGTTCTTTAGAATTGAGAGCAATTTTGTGAAAAATTGAGATATCTTTTCAGCAAGACAATAGGTTTGTTGAAGATGAGATTTATGTTTTGCTTTCTGAGGGCTAAACTCATCTCTAGGGCAAATAATGACTGCTAAGATCCTAATTTTAACTTTCAGAATTATACTTTGTTCAACAACTATTTGTTGGACTCTATCCATAATTATCACTCGATAGTGATTAGGAAATAGAGAGAGCAGGCAAGAACGTTAACCTCATTACTATGGCGAAAATAAACAGTCTCTTACCCACAAAGGTGATACATAATCTCTACCCACTCCACTTAGAAAGAAATTTTGTTCTTTTTACATTCAAGAAGAAGCATATAAACCAAAGTGGCTTAGATGACTACATGACTGCAGAGTCTCAGGCTAAGTAATGAAAATTCATGGCATTAACAATTGAATTAATAAAATATTAAAGAACAATAACAACCAAAATTGTCTAAAATTGGATATACTGCCTTGCAATATATTTATGTACAGAATGCAAAATCTGTTAAAGAGTTGGTAAATTCATCCCTAAGGTGTTGTGTTTTACAGTATAAAAGACACCACCCTTCTCCTTACCTAGCCCCATTAACCAGGCTCCATGTTACCTATAAGGGAATCCACTGGAAGAGTTTCTCAATGTCAACTTGACATGACCATTTGGATTTAAGCATACACAGGTATATGGAGATCATGAAAGCTTGGAGAAAACATGTAATCTCATTGAGTTATAGTTGAAGATCAATCTGCTAGGTATAAACAGAATTTCATTTAAATTCTATTAAAATCTAAGTCAATAATATTCATTGTGCTATTGTTCAACTCATCATTCACAACGGGCATGCATATTAATAAATTTGCCTAAATTCTTTATCCACCAATTTATTATTTATGTCACAAATGGTAAATTACTATTTTAAAGGAATATATTTGTGAGCCTTTAAGAACTATGATACAAGGTGGTAATAATAAAGTGGTATTTGGGAAAAATGCAACTAATGTAAATAATGGATGATAAAACTATTTAATAATCTTTAACCAGTTGTAACAAATGTAAATACTGTTAAAAATAGTACAATTATTTAGAAAGTTCTATCAGCAATGGTAATGAATGTTCCACTCTAATGCAAGGTATTGGTGGTAGGGTGGGGCACAGAAATCCTGTATTCATGCATGATTGTTTTGCAAACTCACAACTTCTTTAATCAAAAAAAGAGAATACAGGTGACTTCAAATCACAGGGAAGAAAATAGTCAAAGTGTTTTTTATTTTGCATTTTTCATTACAAAGTTTCTCAAGTATGCACAATAATAGGCATGTGGTGATTATGCAGCTATCAAGCTAAAAATAAAGTGGCAAACTAAATGCAAAAGAAACTCTAAATCAGTTGCATTACACTTAGCACTTATAAGTGAACTGGTGGATGGGTGTTGCTTTACTATCAACAATGTGAGGTAAATATGTTACAGTCTGCTACTCTGCACACATATATTATCTGTAATGAATCAATTCTTCCTAAAGAATTTATTCTTTCTCTTTCTAAATGTCTGTGGAATCTTTCTGAAATTGACATAAACTTAGTTTTCAACTAATATTTAAATATTAAGATCCACTAGAATTACAAATTATTTTTAAACCTTCTCTTTCACCCTCAATTTTTAATTCAAAAAGTTTTTGGAAAAAAAAGAATACCAAGAAGGAAGGTGACATGATAAAACACCCACTGTTTATGTTGTAAAAATGCTTCTTAATGTGTTGCTGTGTACTCAGCATATATTCCTCACGGTTCTGGGGAGGGGATTAGGGAATATGTTTTGAGTATTCCAAATATACTACAGGATATTGTGAAATAATGGTGAAGAAAAGCAGAGGATAGGAGCAAAAACAAGAAAATCACAGCTAATCTTCCCAAACAATGCTGCTTTATTTAAAAGATGTGTATTAATGTTTAGAAAGATGAATTTCCTAAACAGAAAAAATTTAGAGTTTGAAAGTTTAACAGGTTATATACAAAGAGAAATCAATTACGTTGATGACATGATAGGTGGTAGAAGAAATACAAAAATGAATTGAGACTCTAGAAATTCTCTATCTGAAAAGAGATTACAAACATGTTAATGGATCATACCTAATGTCTGGTTCAACATTTTTTGCCTGTTTCTGCCTGTGTTTTTCACCCTTATTAAATTTTCAAACATCAGCAATAGGAGAATTTTTATTTGGATAATCAGATCTGATTGTGTGATAGCAAGGAAAACTCAACACACATAAAAAGGATATAAAAGATGGTGTTTTTAGTGTTTTTCAAAAACAAAATACAGGAGGAGTGGATGTGCCTCAAGCAGTTGAGTTCCCGCCTCCCACATGGGCAGTTACGGGTTCAGTTCCCGGTGCCTCCCAAAAAACAAAAATAGACAACAAGTAAAACAAACAGAAAACAACTCAGGGAAGCCGATGTGGCTGAGTGGTTGAGTGCCAGCTTCCCACATATGAGGTCCAGGTTCATTCCCAGGCCCCGGTCACTCAAAAAACAAACAAACAAACAAACAAAAAAACACCTAAATACAAGAAAATCATAGTGATGGGTAGCCTGACGATAGCAATGGTGTAATCACTGGAATGGTTAGGTCTAATCTTAGGTCTGATTTTGCAGATCTCAAGTACATTATAAAATTTTCCTCACCATCTGAAGGCAAAGATATATAAATAGATATATAACCTTCCCCCATTGTGTCAGAATGTATTTCAAATTAAATCACTAATGAATGTGTAATTTTCCCCCTGACCAGGTAGGAAGCAATATTAAGGATTTTGTTAGTTAAAGGGATCTCAGTTTCTCTTATCAGACTGATTGAACTTTGGCTCCATGACTTACTTTGTGAACTTGGGCAAGTTATGTTTCATTTCTTTGTTTTTACCTTCTCTGTGCCTCAGTAGCATATGACGATAACAATATTATCCATTTCACTGGGTGTTTGTGAGTATGAAAAGAGAGACTGCATATTAACACATAAAGAATATGCAAGGAATGATGATTATTAAATGCATGCTTAGAAATTACAACTACTATTCATAGTTTGTAATAATCAAATATCAAGTCTCCTTTGAAAGTTTGCCTGTACCTCTAATTTTCTCTCCCTCTCCATCTCTGTCTCTTTCACCCACATGCACGCATGCACACAGAAACACAAACACATGCAGATAACATATATGGAATAATCAATTTATCCTTACAAAGAATAAAATAATCGAAAATGTAAGATGGAAGCTCCATGCAACAGTTCTACACAGAACCTTCCTGACATCAACATAAACTTACTTTTCAACTAATATTCAAACAATAAAGTTCACTAGAATTATAAATGGTTTTTAACCTCTTCTTTCACCCTTGATTTTAGCTCAATTTACCTGAAAATGAAGAGAAATATTCCCAGTAAGGGTGCAAAGTTAAACCAGTGAGTGCTATATATAGAATGGTAAACAATTAAGTCATGCAAAGGAGAAACTGGGAGAAATACACAGGAGAAACCTCCCTGAAATGTTTGCCTTAGAAAATAAGGAGCCATTGAGAAGTTTCTCCTAGAAATGACCCTCGGGAAAGTATATCTCTATAGGAATAGTCAACTGTTGAGTTATTTATTTATTCATTTATTTTTAATAAAAGATTCATACAGTTTTTTTCTCAATCTGTAGTTATTTTGAATAGATCCTGAGATCAAAACACAAAATTTGCTTTGGGTTTACATCAAACTAAAATTCTTGATAGCGTTACTCAATCTACATATGCCACTCTTGTCTTCTGAAATTCATGACATGTCCCTTGACTTTTCCAGTGACAGATGAAGCAAGTGTAATCTCATATAATTAAAATTAAAGCATTTCAAAGCAGGAAGAAGCTATTGCTTCAACTCCTTTGTTTTATAAATAGGGAAAAGGAGTAGCATAACAATAATAATAGCAAAAAGAATGCCTTATTAAAGTTAATGCATGTCAGACAAGAAGGTAATTTAATTTAATCCTTATAACTACTCCCTGAGACAATTATTACATTGCTACAAGAATTTATTCCTTCTTCCGAGACTTGTGGAGGAAATTGCTGGTCCCCCTCCCCAAATCCATTCTTCTTTATCCATTGTAGTAGTATTTGATTAGAAGGCCACATGAATAAAGTCTATAATTCCCAGCCTTCCTGGCGACCATAAGACAATGTTCTTAGGTTCTTATATTTTAAATGGAAGTGCTATAGGGCAGTTTCTTGTTGTCTTTCTCACAAGCAAGGTGTATGCACTGTTACCTTCTCTTTCCTCTTCTCCCATTCAGCTACGTGAAATGCATACATGAGTTCTTCAGTTCCATCTAGGACCATATGGGTTAGAGATCTGCCCCATCAATGGCAGAGCAGAAGACTGCTTACCTCTGGACTTTTATATAATAGGGAAATAAAAATATCTTTAGCTTAAGCCACTGCTATTTTGACTTCTGTTGTTGGTAACCGGACCTAATCTTCACACAGGTCTTTTGCACTGGCTTTTCCATTAGTAATTGCATTTTAAATGTCACCACTCAAAGAGGCCTCCTTGATAACTTCAGGAATTCTCAACCACAGCTTATCACTTTGATTTTCTAACTGGCACTTGTCACTTTCTGAATTTTTATTTGTGCATCAGTTTATTGTCTGCGCCCTTTCCATCTGAAAAGGAACTCTACAAATGTAAGGATCTTGATGGTGTCACTCAGGGCTCTGCCTCAGTATATGTAACAATACTTGGCACCTGGGAGGTGCTCAATAAATCTGTTTTGAATGAAGAAAATGGTTAAAGGATCCTCCTTTGAGCCACAGAGGTGGGAGAGCCACATATCTAAGTATCAGTCAGAAAATTCTTGGAATAGTGATGAGAAGCCCAAGGCATACAATGAGGCCATACATTGGAAATGAAGACCACTGATTAAGGTTGTGCAAATTAGAGCTCTGTGGGGCTCTTGAGAGAATAACTGTAATTGAAAGAACAATCATTGGTTTAAGAGAATAATTGTGCCACTTAGAGCTAGAAGTCAACTCTCCACAGAGTCTTGGGCCTAGCATCATAATGGTTAATCTACAGTTCTATGAACCCAGAATTCCTGTTAATTACAAATAATGTTTTCAGCCTCTCTAAAGTTGTATTAAGTTTAAATGTAATGTCAGCCTTTATAATACACTAAATAGCCTCATATGATTCCTATGGGTATTATGCTAAAAATGTGGTTCTCAATGCAAGAAAATGTGAAGACCATTCATTCTGCACAGAGTGTCTCTTCCTCAAACAAGAAAGTGAATTCCCATTATCCTAGTCCTAATTCAAGTCGTCTCCAGGCCAGGAAGATTGTAGCTCAACTCATGAGCTATCTTGGTGAATCATGTAAAAATTACTCTCTTAGAACATTTCCTTGAGATTCCCTCAGTAAAAGTGATAATTTCTTCTGTTGCATTTACAAAGCACGTAGATTGTTTTGCTTATGGGAATCACCGTATCATCTATAGATCATTTTCGAGTGCATGCCTCATGATGCTAGACAATAAACAATTTGAAAACTAGGCAGTGCTTTTTTTTGTCATTGCACCCCTGATGTCTATAGAATATTAAGCACTTTCCTAATTGTTGTGAAGTGGGAGAAAAGTGCATAACATTTCCTGTCCTTCTCCCTTCCAGTTGAATGTGGGCTTCGGTCTAAGTTCAGTCCCGCGAGCTTTTTGTGAGAGTGATGTGAGTAACTTGGAGGTCATGCTTTTTTTTTAAAAGTAAGAGGGCATGCACTCCTTCTTTTCTCATTGTTTGGTTCTTCTTGATGCCATTGCTTGCAATGTATTAAGGGTAGTGAGATATCTTTATCCTTCCAAAAACACAAACCTGAGAGACACTGAAGAAGCCTGAGTTCCCAGTTGACCCCATGGAGGAGCAAGGCCATTGCAGCCCTGAAATGCCTGCTTTCCTGATGGCTACATAGAATAATCATAGGTCAAGCCAGTGTTACTTTGGGTCTATATCACATGCAGTTAAATATATGCCTTACCTAATACAAATGGTAGATAGAAAGTCAATAAAAGAGAGTTAACTTGCCAAATCTAAACTCAGTGCTTAAAATCTGGTGATATGAACAAAATCAATGAAACCATCAAAAAGCCAGAGGGTTATCCTTTTTTCCTTTACAGGGCAATTTTGTTTATTTTATTTATCAAGCTTATTACCTTTCCTCAAGTTTAAAAAATCTCTCTTTTCAACACCACTATGTCATTCATATCCCTTAATTCCCTTTATACCTTTGTCTCTCTGTGCTGAAATCAGAGCATTTTCTTCATCTCTATATCAGCTTTACTAATTCCCTTTAGTGTTTTTTTTTAATATTATCTGCTCTAAATTGTTAAAACTCTGTTACATAGTTTTATGTTCAGATGTTCTTTTTGGTTCTTTGTCATATCAGCGCAGCTGATTTCAATCTCTTTTTCTTACTTCATAAATTTAAATAGCTTTATATTTTTAAATCTATTAAACATTACCAAGGAGTGGCATGTTAAGATGAAGCTCATCCTCTCTCAGATCCCTCTGTGTCACACAGTCAGGATCTAATGCCACTGAGATATTAGACAACAGATGTTAAATGGAGTTATGAGGCAACAACCCACCAGTCCTGTAGATAGGATTTAGCCTAAAACCAGTTAATGACCCTTGAGTACTACTCCCACATAGAAGGTATAAAAAAGTTGAATAAATGTGAGGATGAGGCCTGAACTTTTAGACCAACTAAGGGTTTTTCAGGGCAGAGGAAAAGTAAATAATTCCCATTGATCAGTGAAATAAAGAAACATTTCTTCAATTCAAGGAAATGTCAGTTCAAGGGAGACAGCAATGAGGAGAAGAGTCTCTGAAAAATCCATGAAAGTGCCCCAAGTAGAGAAGAATCTTTGACTGAGGGCATGGAATCAGTTTGTGAGAATAACAGTCAGGAAAGGAGTCTCCTGCTTCCTTCCCCCCCCCACCCCAATCTCCCTGCCACCCTACATTTCTGGTATTCAGGGGTCAACAATAACAGATAAGAATTGAGAGATCTGAAACTAATGAGAATATAAAAAAAGATGTCAACGATAATCTAGTTTTTGTCTAACGAAGATCATCTGCTTTTAGAAGCCCCTGTCTGGGGAAGTGGGGGGAGCAGAGATTTTATGCTCTGGAATGAAATAGGGCTCTTCAGTTATTACATAGAGCTGGATATTTTCAAATACCCATGAATGATCAGGAAAAAAACAAATCAAAACAAAACATGAGGTCACCAGAGTTTCCACAGAAGGAAAGAGGAATCTCTTCTCCCTCTTAATATATTTTAAAGGACCAATAGAAATGATATAATGTCCTTTTAGCATATATATATATATATATATATATATAATATAATGTCCTTTTAGTCTAATATACCAATTATACTTATTATATTCTATATGCCATAATTTTAATATCTGAAAAATATGTAGGTTTGATTTTGTGGTATTTTTTCACTTCTTATTCTCATTTTTGATGCCTTATTTCCTCAAATGCCCTATGATTTTTGGTTGCAATTTAATATTTGTTAGAATTTTAGCTGTGAGAATTCTTATTAATTTGGATGAAAGAATGTTCTTCCAGTGCTGTATTTTATTAGTTTCTACCAGGAGCCCAGAAGACCTTCTGTCTTGAGAATACTTTATACAAAATTATTGACTTAGAGTTTTTAAGACAAAATGAGTAATAGAAATACACATAATAAACTTTTGAGAGAACAGCTATGACAACAATTTCTTAGGAGAAGTCCCCCGCCTTCCCTTTCTCTGTCTTAGTCATTTCTCTCTTCTCTCTTAACCAAGACTAAGTTCGAGTAACAGATAATTTCTTGTCTTCCCCATTTGAAGGATGGCCATTTTTTCTTGAAACCTTATTCACCAAGGACAAGATATAACCCTCTATGGTTGCAAATTGATGCTAGACTCTCACTTGAGCCACCCTATTAAGTGGGTCCATTTCCCATGCCACTTGGCAGACATCTTAATTACTAAGGATTCCTAGCTTTAAAAATAATTAACATTTCTGGAGTTCTAGTTCTATTTCAACCTTAGCTTATGATAATTTACACCTTTTCCAGATGAGTCATACATTTTTAAATGATTTTAATGTGATCTAGTCTTCCATGTTGTCAGAAACAATAATCTTTAAATTTACATAAATTAATTTATCTAAAGGTACCCAAAGCAAGAAAGTTTGTTCCATTTACAAGTGGTGTTTTGTGGTCTGTAATTCTGCAGATAATCTTCATTCCCTAGAAAAAATTTAAAACTTTGTTCTCTCTTTGAAAAATCTGGCATAATTTACAGCTTCACTAAAGACTTTAGAAATTTAAGGCTGGTTGCTCCCTAGTGGAAGACTTATGTGCTGCAAGAGAATCTATTTGAAAGAACAATGATGCTTCACTTTGAATTTCCAGAGCCACTTATCTATTTATATATGTTCAGCTACCTGACTTTTGCTGCTCTGAAACACTTAAGCAGAATCACAGCAAGAGAAATAAACATTTCTCTACTATGGAATGTCAGTAATGACAAAGCCCCTGATAATTTTAAAATGGTTTGTGTTCTCTTCAAGTTTATCCTGCTGATGCTACCTTCCTAGAGTGTACAAAATGTGCTTTATTTTTTCCTCTCACTTCATGTAATCACTGTGCATTTGCAATAATTTGTGTTAAAGATATATTTTATGTTTTTGTTTGCTAAAGTCTGCTGTATTAGTCAGCCAAATGGTTACCGATTCAAAATACCAGAAATCTGTTGGTATTTACAAAAGGGGTTTTATTTGGGGTAGAATCTTACAGTTACCAGGCCATAAGGCATAAGTTACTTCCCTCACCAGTCTATTGCCACATGTTGGAGCAAGATGCCAATGTTCAGTCTTCCTCTTCCTCTTAAGGCTCCACAGTCAGGGTCTCTAGGCTTTGTCTCTCTTCCCCATGCTCTGTTTCTTTCCCGGTTCAATTGTAGAGTATCAGGTGAACGGCTTGTCTCTTTTCTTGGGGACTTCTCCCCTTCTTCATGACCAAGCTCCTCTGTGTGCTTACTTCCCTGGGCTCCCACATTAAAGCCCAGCATCAGAACTCCAACATCAAAAATTCTAACTCTATCCTTTACCATGTCTTTTATCTCAATGCTCTACTGACATGGCGCAACCAAAGTCCTAATCATACCTTAATCACGCCCAGTAGAACAGACCAGGTTACAAGCATAATCCAATACCTATTTTTGGAATTCATAACTATATCAAACTGCCACAGCTGCCAATGCAAAAATACCAGAAATGGGCTCGCTTTTATAATAGAAATTTATTAGGGTAAAATCTTATACTTCTGAGGCTGTGAAAATGTCCACATCAAGGCATCATCAGAGATTTTATCTCACAAAAGTTGGCTGCTGGCAGATCCCGGACTCCTGCCATGTAAGAAGGCAAAATGGTGGCTAGACTCTGCCTTCCCCTCCAGGTTCACATTCTCCCCAAGCTCAGCTGTGGATAAGTAGGTATATAGCTTGTCTCTCCCTGGACTTTATCTCTTCAGCTTCAGGATGCTCTTCTAATTCCAGCCTCTGTCCTCTTTCTCAGCCTTTCAGCATTTCTGTCTTTCTGAAACAGAGTTCTCTCTCAAATGGCAGGGTGAAAATGGCAGCTCACTTTCTTTGTGTATGTCTGCATGTTTCTCCTCTTTTTAAGGGGTCTGGGTCATGCCTCACTAAAGTATTCCAATCAATGGTCCCCAACCGAATTCAATCCAATCAAAGAGTCCTACAATCTAATCAAAGGCCCTTAACTAAATTGATCTAATAAAAAGTGATTTAATAAAAAGGTGTCTCAACTGAATCTAATCAAAAGGTCCCAGACTGATAGGTTTATATGCACAGGAATGGGTTAGCTTAATACCATAGTTTTCTGGAGTTCATGAAAGAAATAAACCAGGACACTGTAGAATTTAGAATTCAGCCAGGAAAACAGAGGCTATAATATATATTATGGCAATAAGGGGTTTACTCTAGAATACAGAGTTTACACAGATGTGGGAGCTGCTAGGAAGTGATGATGTAAAAGAGGGGAGTTAGTTAATCAGAGAAAGTCACTAACCATCACAATCTGAAGTGCTGACTGGCTGGGCAACTCTGTGTTGTCTGTCTGACCACTGTGATCTTTAGAGAGTGTATTAGTTTTCTACTGTTGCTATAACAAATTACCACAGAATTAGTGGCTTAAAAAAACCACAAATTATTTTCTCACAATTCTGTAGGTTAGAGGTCCCATATGGTTAGAAACCCAACACTGTGCTAAAACCAAGGTATAAGCAGGGCTGAAATCCTCTCTGGAGGTTCTGGGGGAGACTCTGTTTCCTTGCATTTTCCAGATTCTAGAGGCTTCCATTCCCTGGCTTGTGTTCCCCTTCCATCTTCAAACCCATTAATTGCTTGACTCCTTCTTATGTCACAACATTCTGGCTTTCTCTTTTGACTCCTTATTCTATTTTTAAGAGCCCTTATGAATACACTGGGCTCAGTCAAGTAATCCAGGATAATTTTCCTATTTTAAATTCCTTAACTTAATCATATGTGCAAAATCCCGTTTTCCATGTATGGTTCCAGGCATTAAGATGAGGACATTTTTGGAAGCCATGATTCTGTCAACACAGAAAGGAATGACTTATTGTCCTCCTCTGCCTTTCAAATCCCTCACAAGTTCCTCTTTTTTACCAACTCTAACCCAGAACCATATGGAAAAGGGGTATCTGAGATTCACAGTTCCCAGAATTAATCAAGTTGACATATACAATACAGTACAAATACTTTTTTCCTCATGCCATGAAATCATTCTAGGACAGTATATCAAGGTACTTAAAATGCTTTCTTTTAAAGTATGTAATGAAGAACAACTTAATAAAGAAAAGAGTACCTTAAAAAAAATACACTATTATATTCAACTTACTAGTTCTTGCCTTATAAGCCTAAGTATCAAAGCCACAAAAAATAAAGGAATAAGCATATAGATTTATCCATTAGACAGTCTAAATGCAATTGGTGAGAGCATTAGCAGGTTGCAGCCTGACTGAAATCTGTGTTCTCAAATATATCACAAGACATGCTGAGAGAGGATCACTGGGGATCTTTAGGAATGAGCACGTTTTGTGGATTCCTCAAAACATGATGGCAAAATGAATGGATAGATTAGAGGGAGAAAGAGCAAACATAATAAAACCTGGGCTATGCCTGACTATCTCTTTGAATACTCACTACCCAAAGTGAAGACAACTTATAGATAAAGGAATTGATTTTGAAGAGTTTTGATTTTGTGGTATGGGAGATGGCAAAATAAAATTAAAAAAGATTAGACAGCACAGGACAAGTGAATATAAATACAAAGAAAGCAGGAATCATGGTATTACTTTGAGGCAAAGGGGAAGATGAGTTATAAAGCAATAAATAAGAAAGAGATACTTTTAGTTGAAGAAGTTTTCTTGCTTTCAAGCTGTCTGCTTGCTTTCTGATATATGTTGCCCTTGAGTTTTGAGAGTGCCTAAGTCTATATCTGTACAAAACTTCTTTGGAGATATCTAATGTATCCAAGCCCAGGCAGGAAGCATGAGATGCATGGTTTAAAGTATGCTTGTAAAGTCAGACATGCAATGTAAAGGTACAAATGACTATGCTAGTACTACTACGGGACAGCTAATTTCTATCCCCACCAAATAAAACAGTAAAATAAAAACATAAAGGGAAGAAAAAGGAATAAATACATCTCTGTATCTCTTCATAATATTATGGAAGTAAGCTCTTGAAATCTAATTAAGGAAGGACATTCTAAATTCCAAAACACTGGGGAGAATATATCTTCACCTTTTCATGATCACTATAAAATAGAATGGTCAAAGAACAGCAGAGAATATTAAATAAGTTCATATGTAAATTAGGTTTATTTAAATAACCAATTTACATTTGCAAAACTTCATGTAATACATAGTTATATTAATAAATATTATTTAAATAGAATTTATACCAGATTTCACTTAAAATATTCCATTTTCAAGGATGATGTCAACAATTATAACAATGGTTTATGATGTAATGGTACTCAATTTAAGCATTTTAATATAATAACATACAATCCAGAACTAAAATATATTCTAAGTGCAAAAAGAGACTGTCATCCTTCTTTTCAAAGCAGAATTAGAAGGGTAGATTAGTGAAATGTCAAAGGCCAAGAAAAAAAAATTCTCTATTCCAAAATGACCTACTTAATTTGAAAAATTAAGTAGATAATATTCTTAACATATTTTTGTCATTTCAGGTTTCATAAACTCAGAGAGTCCTGATTTTACAACATGCTTCTCTTTCCTGCTACACCATTATTCCCTTCTCAATTGCATATTATTTTTTCTCTATTCACTGAAAATATAAATAATAACTTTCCTCAAATTACCCAAAAGAAATGGTTAATTTTCATTCCTTCTGTTGGTCTATGCATCTAATCATATATTGCAAATTTCCATTTTATTTAGTTAAAAATATTCTGATTGTTTTGTTCATGACCTCCTTTACATCCTTATTCCTAAGACTGTAGATCATGGGGTTCAACAGAGGAATTACTGTGGTGTAAAACACAGCCACCATTTTTCTCTGCTCCACAGACTCCTCAGTTGGACTTCTAAGATACATGAAGAAGAGCATTCCATAAAATGTGGTCACAATGGTCAGGAGGGACTCGCATGTGGAGAAGGCTTTCTTTCTTCCTTCTGAAGAACGCATTTTTAGGATGGCAATAAGAATGAATATGTAGGAGACAATAATGATCAATAAGGAATAAGAGAAGTCGAGATCTTCTTTTTTTTTTTTTTTTTTTGTGTGTGTGTGTGTGTATTTCCTTACAAAAATGTTATATATATACATATATTTTAAGAGGTGCTTAGATTACCCAAAATATTACAAGGAACCCACTGGGATTCCCATGTTGCCCACCTCCCACACCTCCCACCACATCCCACACAAACATCTCCCACAGTGTGGCCCACCACCCTCAATGAACTTACACATCCTGGAGCCTTGCCACCAACCATAGACCACAGTTCACAATGTAGACCACACTCTCTCCCACTCAGTTCTGAGTGGTGTGTGCTGATTTAAAATGGCCTACATCCGTTGCCACAACAGTACTCAGGACAACCTCCAACTCCCAAAGAAGCCCCTGTATTTCAACTGCTCATCCCCTCCCTACCCCAAAAGTGTCAAGTGGCCACTGGCTCCACCTCATTGTTATAATTTCTTGCATTGCTAGAATCA